>OZ022582.1:647264-886835 GCA_963669155.1 Arbacia lixula | reverse complement strand
GGTTAAATTTTTCACAATAAATCCAAATCCAATGGTGCAATTCCAACCAAACATAGTGAAGCGATTGATCACTTCTTGCTGGTAGACTGGTGACATTGTTGGTGAAATTGCTGGAAGGTCAGAGGTCAAAGGCCAATGAACTTTGCAAAAATTGATATTTTTCACAATAAACCCAAATCCAAATCCAATGGCGCAATTCTAACCAAAGGAGACTGGTGAAAGTTTTGATAAAACTCCTCAGAGTTCAAAGGTCAATGAACTTTGCCGAAAATAAGCTAAAAATTGCCCCAAAGTGATAATCTTCCAAATATATCCAAATCCAATGGAGCAATACCAACCAAACATGGTGCAAAGATGGATCACTACTAGACTAATGTCATTTTTGTGAAATTTCTCAAAGCTCAGGGATCAAAGGTCAATGAACTTTGCCAAAATTGGCTTAAAATGCCCCCAAATAGATATTTTTCACATTGAATCCAATACTAATGATGCAATTCAAACCAAACATAGTACAGAGATGTATCACTTCATGGAGGTAGACTGATGAAGTTTGGGTAAAATTCCTGAAAGGTCAAATGTCAATGAACTTCACCCAAAATTGGCTAATTTTTAACAAACTTGATACAAGGATGGATTTAGACAGACTGGTTAGATTGGAAGTCAAAGAAGTAAGAGGTCAAAAGTCAATGAACATTGCCAAATTTGGCTAAACTTGAAAAAAAAACAGAATGTGATATTTTCATTTCACATAGGAGTGGTACATTGCCCACCAAACATACACATTTTCTGAGAATAGCAAAGAGGCGGAGGCATATTTATCGACTGCGTGGCAGTCGAATTGCTCTAGTTTATGTATCAAAATATATATTTTATTTATTTTATTTATTCCTTTTGTATTGAACTGTCCCCATGAATGTGTCTACACAGAGAACCATCTTACCCCGCCCACATCCTCATGATGGGCTGGTAGCCGCGGCAACAGGTGACAAGATGGTGTCCATGGCGATCATCAACTCTTCGTCCCGAGCCAACATGGGTCAGTTCATGCCGATCCAGGTCAGCATGGCTTCCCTCGGGAACGTAGCTGCCAGGGGCATGGTGCCAGCCCCCTCCCCTCCTCCCACCACCACAGGCCCCACCCTGCCACGCCCCATCAGACCGAGCATCTCCACTCTACCACCTTCTCCTGCCTCCCCTGCTGCGTCCCCTGCTGCCATGACAACGGCCACCGTCGCTGGCATGGGCAAGACTCCTACCAAGATGGTCCTGGCTCCAACACAAGGTGAGGCCACAACTGGAGCATTTTATTCAGAACTGCGTAAATCTGTCCAGTAGACATGGGAGATTGGAATTGTAATTGGACTCGAGATTGATGTAAATCAATTTGAGATAAGGAATTAGACTAGCAATTGATATAATCGTAAATATTTACATTAGAGGGAGAAGATGGGAATTGTAATAGATGTGAATCATAAATCTGTACATGAGAAATAAGGGATTGGACTTGTAATCAATCAAGTTGATTATAATCATGTTTACAATAAATGATTGCAGTGCAAATTACACATAGACTGTAATACAGATGTAACAAAAACATGACACTGGTAAATATATTGCATATATTGTGGTTTTGAGTAAATATGAAACCATGCCACTTAACTTCTAATTCTAATCTTCGATATGCAGTACCGTCGAAGACGGTTGTGCGGCGCATCATTCCTGTCAACGTGAGCGACTCCCCTGAGAGTGCTGGGAACCTGCAGGGGCAGTCTGCTGTCCCCAGAGCCTTCTCTCCAGCCCCCTCCCCCCTCATCCCCAGCAGTCCTGCTCCAGAGTCTCAGGTAGGCAGCACAAGAAGTGTTTCATCAGGCCATATGCATTGTGATTACCCTGATATGTCAATGTTAAGTTTCATATTTCACAAACAGTTTCTGTATTGTGTGCTTGTGGTGTAAAAGATATTTTACAGTATTTTATTTCATCTGCAAAAGAGGTATTCCAACTTGAAGCATCTTAATAAGTAATCATGAAGTCCAATATCGGCAGTTTAATTTGCTTGCATATGATGTACTATATATTTTTTTTGCAATGTGCGTAAGTACAATAAGAGTTGTTATGTGCACTATGATCTTCCATGCATAAATAGCTGCTGTGAGATGAATTGCAATCATTGATCTACTTGTTGGTATCTTGCACTTTTGGCTGTCTCTGTATCATCTTGCTCATCTCATGTTGGTCTTGACTCCCTACAGGTGAACCAGGTCAGCACATCGCAGCTGGCCGCCTCCCCCTCCCCCTCCACCACCACCACCTCCTCCCCTCAACCTCTGGGGTCCTCTACCCCAGCAAGAGGGTCCCCACACCCAATGGCCACTTCTGACTCCTCCTCCCTCACCAGCACTGTCCCCCCTCCCACAAGTGTGGACCGCACCCCTACCACGCCCCCTCGTCAGCCCATCAGGATCGACTCCTCTGTCCTCAACACCCCTGTGGTCGTTGAGAAGGACCAGGCAATGGAGGGCATCGGTTCAAGTCTCCTGGAGGAGCCATCTCTCGACGCAACTGCCATCTCAGTCTCTGATTCATCATTGCTGAACAACACTCTGGTTGCCGAATGCAGAGCAGAGCCGGCGTCGTCCACGATATCGACCCCGACCACTACTCTTTCCATCTCACCACCAGAAATGGCGGCCCTTCTGGACATCTCAATGACACCCTCTGAGAATGGGGATGGGATCTCCTCCATCATTCTTGACTCCAGCACCTTCAAGAGTATGTCACTGTTTCATGCCTTGCCGAAAAAAATGCTAGTGGGATGATATTTTGGGTTGTTTATCCAAAAAAAATCCTCAACTGATTATCAGACATATTACGAACTGCTTGATACCTTTATAAAAATGAGGGAATCAATTACTTTATTAAATGTTTGTTAAAATAAATCACACAGCAGGTACCGAAGTTGGTACCGAGGAGAATCCCTTATCGGAGAGAAGTTTAATGTACCGTACTGACCGGCATATTAGCTGCACCTGTGTATAAGACGCACCCCGACTTTGAGCCCGCAATTTGGAAAAAAAAAAAAATATGGGTTTTTCAACACATATACACTTGTATGGGACTATGCAGTGAGACTGGTCTTCTTGTACCCGGACCCGGACTTTGCGGAAATTTTCAAGAAAGAAACGTGTGGGTTAAACGGCGGTCAGTACGGTATTGTTAGTCAAAGTGTCAAAACTCAAGAGATCATTTACTGAATTACATATTTCACAGAAGTATGTTTTATATCTTATGTATGTTCCAGGGTCGTGTACTGTTATCATTTTTGTTTCCCCAATAATTTTGAAGGAGCCTCTCTGCTACAACACCCAATTAACTCTCTCATTACCATTGGCATTGAGAAGCATACTAGCCCAATGGAGTTTCCTAGGCCTGATAATGTAAGGGACCAACATCATATGTTTAATTTTTATAATGCCCAATACTATATTTCAAGGTACTCCCATATGATTACATTTTTACTTTAACTCACCAAAAGTGATCTATATTGTCATATTACACAAAGGCCTTCCATGCATATTAACATATCTTCCAAAATGTTCACTTCATGTAATTTTTTTTTACAATTTTTCTGCAGCCTTTGGAAGGAATCTCTCATCTACGAGCCCCAACTCCTCCAGCAGTGAGCTGCTTAACACCAGCACCCTCTCCAGAGACATTGGCAACGTCAGCCCCACGTCCTCCCCCTTCAAGATCAACTCCCTGGGGCCAGAGGCACAGTGGTTCAACGGAGAGGTAGGGCGCCCTCCATGGCATCATGTTTTATTATTTCATCTAGTGCTGTTATCTATATTATCATCTCTGTTTTGTGCGAAGTTGATGACTTCTAAGGTTGATTTCCCACTCCATTCTGCAATGCTCTTGATGTGTCATTCTCTTCCTTCCTCTTGCTCTATTCCCCACCTTAAATCTCAATTTCTTCTCTTTTGGAGACGGTATCCAAGGCAGTTTAGTTGATGACTCTGATTGTTGCCAAGCTCTTTCTGATGAGTCGTCTGCCTTTCTAGACAGGGATGCCTCAATTCGGTTTGCTGATGCATTGTGTTTGGGTCCACATTGATTCCTCTGTGGAATGTTATGAAGACTACATTCAAACCTGTTGATATTGATGATGTCATGATTTACAGAAATGTGGTGTCTTTAGACGGGTTTGCCTTTATGAAAGGGGTATTCAAGTCCCAATAAAAGTTAATCCAAATAAAAGCAGAAAAAACTGAGAGGCCATGTAAAGAAATTTTTAGGAAGAAAAGACAACTAATAAGATAGTTATGAATGTTTTAACAATACATATATTGACATTTTGGGAGGGGCAAATTGGCAACTCTGTTGTGGGGCTATGATGTCAGAAGCACAATTGTCTGACATTATTTTGCATGCTTTGATAATCAAATTGTTGATTGAATGCATTATGTTTGTGCCGCCTGTTGAGCATGCTTTGATAATCTAATTGTTGATTGAATGCATTATGTTTGTGCTGCCGGTTGTCCTGCAGAGCTTGGACATCTCCATGTCCAGCCTCCTGGGTCATCTGGAGTCACCGGAGAAGAAGGACAAGACCTCCTTGTCCGTGGCTACATCAGCATCAACAGCGCCCTCTCTGTCCCTCCCGCCTGGGCTTCTCTCTGAGTCATCCAGGGACTCCATCATCACAAGAGATGTGAGTAAACAGGAACTACTAGGTTAATCACTTGATGTGTATTTATTCACAAGTTATACACACATCACTTAGAATGTCATTTTGTCTAGTACACAAAGGGTAAATGAATATATTATGACTCATATACTCTCTATGTTAACCCTGTCAATCCCAGAGGCAATAAACTTGTTCTTGTTATTGACATGGGACTAGGACTGTTTGGTACTGAAAGGCTTGAACTGGTCAGGTTTTAACCCTCTGCAGTTTGACAGAAGGAACATACATTATCTTTGTCAGGCTCAAAGAATGACATACCCAATCTAGATTTGAGTCTCAACTTTTGCAATCTGCTATTCAACTTTAACCCAATGTTCTAGTCAAGTTCTTACATATTTGGATACTTTTTATGTAGTATTTATTTATCTCATACGTATAGTATGGACCCATCATTACTAGCTCATCATTAAAAGTAGACTTACATGTTGCATAGATATTAGAGTATTCTTCTTGGGTTTTTTTTATATCTTATTCGATTTTGTTAGCTAAGTCTTGTACAAATGATCTCAAGTAAATGATTCCATCGATGTTTGATTTATTCAGGTGGACTCTACACTGCAGGTCATGCTGAATGAGAACAGCATCGACTACGTGGCAAAGTTCGCTGACCTTGCTGCGCACATCTCAGCCACGCCTGACACACCCCACAAGGCCAACCTTATAGACAAGGCCCTGGAGGCTGAGGAGAGGTTCGCAGAGGAAGGGGCACCAGCCCTGGGGATACCCCCTCCCACCATAGAGAGTCCTAGTCTGGTTGATGCCTGAGCCATCGGGTTGGGTGTGTGCTGTAGGAGAGAGAGGGAGAAGAGGGGGCACCAGCCCTGGGGATACCCCCTCCCACCATAGAGAGTCCTAGTCTGGTTGATGCCTGAACCATCGGGTTGGGTGTGAGCTGTAGGAGAGAGAGAGAGAGAGAGAAGAGGGGGGACCAGCCCTGGGGATACCCCCTCCCAACATAGAGAGTCCTAGTCTGGTTGATGCCTGAACCATCGGGTTGGGTGTGAGCTGTAGGAGAGAGAGGGAGAGAGAGAAGAGGGGGCACCAGCCATGGGGATACCCCTCCCACCAAAGAGAGTCCTAGTCTGGTTGATGCCTGAACCATCTTATTGGGTGTGTGCTGTAGGAGAGAGAAGAGAGGGGGAACCCGCTTTGGGGATACCCCCTCCCATAGAGTTGTGTGCTGTTGGACAGAGAGAGATATTGGGAGGGGGATGAGAGAAAGACTAGGGGTAGAACATGATGAAAAGAGGTACTTTGTGTGTGTAAATGACAGGAAGTGTAGGCAAGAGAGAGGGAAAGAGAGAGGGGAGGGGGGATAGGGGAAGAGAGAGAGGGGAGGGAAAGAGAGAGCAAGATGGAAACTACTGTGGGAGCGCTACATTGCTCCAAGCTTATAGGTTGTTTTCATGACAAGATTTATAAACAGTATTTATACTTGGAAAGCTGTATATGGCACATCCCTGTCCTGCTCATTGCTTGTACCTAATTAAATCCAGAATCTGATCGTAAGTGTAGGAGATACTTATTTATTGTTCATTCATGCGCCTCTTGAACAAAATAGCCAACAGCTGTTCACTGCGAGGAGTCCTCTGAAATATTTAACTAGCCAATACAACATGGTGCTCAAACTCCCTAATCATGTAATAGTCCATGCCGTTGGTTGAGGGAAGGATTTTCCTCATTGTATCACAATTTGCTATGCATTTTTGGTAGACCATTTTACAATTCTCAACACAATTTGGAGCAAGTATTATTGACTGAGACCGGATCTTCTGAGACAGATAAAGATTGTATTACACAATGTGTAATTAATGAAGTGATTGTATTCATATCACAACATAAAAGGCAATCACTGTGGTGTGACCAGATAAACTGGTTTTTGCATGTGACAAAACATTGCAGAAATGTACGTATATCAGCATATATTCTCACAATTTTGATAATTATTGTTCACATGCAGGATACCATTATGACTGCAACTATACATTACATGTCTCTTTTGAAGTTTTAAGACAAGATGTGATCAGTGATGTAACTCTGTCTCCTTATCTAGATATGCAACCCTGCTGATGTGAGTAGGATGTGCATGTATCGTCTTTCGTCTGTCAGTCGGTCCAGTTAAAATAGTTTGTTCTTACTTGGTGAAACAAATCTTCACTGTCCTCCGACATCTATATTTTTCAAGTGCACAGAGAAATATCAATATTTTAGAAACATTCTTTAGTCTTTCATTGTCTTTATATATCTGTGAAGAATCGTTGTAGAGTTCACTCATATGCATGTTAACTGTTAAATAATTTATGAGCTCATTACTACCAAAGTGTCATAAGCAGTAGTATTGCCAAATAACTGTCGTGATGATTTGAGGGGAGTGGGAATTGTGATGATATTCATAGATGCTGTGAAGGAAAGCATGCTGTCTGGTCATGTTCTTGTTTGCATACCCTTACATCATACCTGACTCTCCTGGGTATGGTTTACAACTTTAGATGGACATTGTTTGGCCAAGCTAATCAGAAATGCCCATTTCTGCTTCCAATGATGAATTAATTACACATATTTCATCTGAGGTGGCCATTCAGTGCCCTTCTGATCAATTCTCTGCACAAGAAAAATTAGATGCCAATCTGAGTTACCAGAGTAAAGATTCAAAATGCAGTAGATTAGTATCGACATTGTACCTCTGTTTGTTTAGAGAGCATTATAATTGTTTTCTTACATCGTAGATTCATTGCTGAGTATGAACAAAGAAGACTGAATCATTTTCCACTATTTTCTACCATGCCCCGCTCCGGCGCTCCCCATCTTGTGCATTTCTGTCTCAAAATATGTTATACCCTCTGCACTTGTAATAATATCATCTAGTTTGAAAACAGGGTTCAAAATGGGGAATTGCACACTACTCTATATTTCCAGGTCCAGAATAGATCATTTGTAAGTTGTATTATTGAACTTTATACACCCAGAGCTGAAGGTGTGGTAAATACATGTATTGGACAGTGAGGTATGCATAATTGAAAATGTGTACCTATTGCTATGTATGTGCAGATTTGGACAAGTGATGCAGCTGTTTGTATTGATTATTACAAATATATTTCGAGCCCCCATTCATAATTGATTTCTGGTTTACTAGCTTAGATTTTGCTCAGATCCATCCATTCTCAAGTGAGGTTTGGATGATTAGGCAGATCTGAGAATTGAACAGCTCACTGTTACACCCTGTGCAATAAAAGTCTTCATGATAAGTCTTTGTGATAGTTTGCCATCAATACTACTATATTTCCATGTTTGTATGTCAGAGAAAGATCAGAAAAATAGGTTTGTATTCTGGGGAGTGCTGTTCTTTTGTTTTCTCGTTGAGTTCATGGCTGATATGAGATCTGTACAGGTAGGCAGTTGCAGTGGTCAGCTGTGTTCCCACTGATTCTAATCCACTCGTCGGGCGTGTTAACATTCACAGAACATCATATGGATACTGCTGCTTGCCACAAATGCACGTATGAAGAGTTTATTTCCAAAAAGAACTAAATCTAAAAACAGGTTTCTTGATTTCTACAGGGCCTATGGGAAACTGAACTGAGAGCGCGAGAATAGTTAGCCTTGCTTGTGTAATTGGTTTTAGATTCCAACTCCACCAAAAGCCTCAATGCTCTTACTGTGCTGAAAATCAACATTTTAAAGAAAAATGGATTTAGCCCCTTCTGGAAACAAGCTCATCATATACCGTAGTTGGTTGTTGGCAGGATTTCTCCTTACCAGCAATTTAGGAAGTGGTATCACCTTGGTAGTGGCAAATCCCTACATGAAGTTTGAGATTTTACTACTAGTATCTCTCTGAAAAAAAAAATTATTGACATTTTGCTGCACCGCTTGTGATGTCATATTAGGATGATAAATGCAACCTTGAAAGATCAATGAGTTTTTGTTATAGTGCTTCATCACATATTTGCTTTCATCAAAGGAGTGTTTCAGCATTTTAAGCTTTGCAGTGACTCATGATTTGCAACTGAAATTGAGTGGATTTTGTGTAACGTTCTCCTCTCCTATGCTGCATCTTCAGGGAGGGAATGTAACGGAAGAATTTGATTGCCAAATCTAACGGTGCTTGGACTCTTATTCTGAGAAGTGGCTGATCTTGGTTTTGCCTTGGCACATCAATGAAATAATATGTTGCCTTTTACAAAGTCTTGAAATGAGGAAAGCTGCCGTGAAGAAGATTTCAGAAATTGTCTGATTTTCAGAGTATGACAGAGGAGTTTATGATTTGAAAAGAACCATCACACTGTATTGTAGAACCTAAACTCTTTATTTTCAGACTTGCAGTGAGTTTAATCACTGATAAGACAGCTAAGTATGTGCGTATGCTCATTGAAACCTATTAGTGACTATATTGCCTGCATTGGTTATTATTTCGTCCTCTGTAAAGCCATCAACACTGCATTCCATTATTCAGTTTACATGGACGCAGTAGAAAGACTTCCAGAAACATATCTTTTGTACTGTAGTAACTTCATGAGAAATGTTAAGAATAAGTGTAGAAGTCAGAGGTGGTTTATAGCAATATTCCTTTGTGAGAACTCAAGCAAGAATCAACGTCTAGGCCAGAGCTGTCGATGTAGAATGGTATCCATTATTTTATATCGGGGTAATAATTCTATATGATATTACTGCACTCCCATGCACACAAAATAATGAGTGTTAGATACAATAGTTTATCTGGATTGATTTAATAGATATGTTGATACTTTATGATTGTCAAGAGATGTGTTCTTTGTATGTCGTGAGAAAGTACTGTATTACCTAGGTGAAAGGGGATCTAGAAGAGATGCGATGATACAGAGCGAGTCATAGGTCACATCTATTTCTGAGTGTCAAGTTGCATTTGAACTCGCTCTGTATAACATGCCTTATCAATAAAGTGGACCCTGTGTTTTAAGTCAAATTAGAATGCCCTTGTGAAAGACTATATCTCACCATTGTTCAAGTATTATGTAACAAACCAAAATGTATTCTGAAAGAGGTTCAGCAGTGTTTTATAAGAATTTCATGTACTTCATGTGTATATGTTTTGTCTACATAGCGTATAAATCTATGAATTGCCAAAAAAGCTATGAAAATAAGTAATATTTTGGTATACCATATATACATGACCATTTGGTCATGATTAAACAAAACATGTTTTATAAAATGTACTTTTATTTGTAATTGTGTGTTTTGTGATTTGCAAGATGATTGGTTGGATGGTTGTAAGGAAGGAGTCGTGAAGGACTGCAAGTACATATATTCAAGTTTACAGGAAAATAGAAACATAATTTCAAGTTGATTTGAACGAAAGAAGAAAATTCAGAGAAGATTAAGAGACATTTTCAGGCAAACAGAAAGTTTCAAGAATCACTAACCCTGAAATATTGCATATTTGCCAACTATTGTTATCACCTTATTCTCAATGGTGGGTTAACAGTATGCATTCTAAACTCGGACTAACTTTCTTGGGCTCCTAAGAATATGATGGAATACCAAATGGAGCAAACACTATCCTAGAGGGGAGCTTGAGCAATACAGTGAACTAGAGAAGAAACAGTTTAACAGCAAAAGATTTCTGAGGAATAATTTAATAAAAAATCAAAACATGAACAGCAAATAATATACAGTCTTATATTACATTTTACATGTCACAACTTGGGACACACACACAAACGTCACACATACAGTTATCACAAACTGTAACATGTAATAACGATTACATGTGTTACATTGGGAAGATTAATGAAATTACAAAATGACTTATCGCTGATATACTAACAGTTCTGTACACAATATTAATTAGATACAGAATGTACCAGAATGTACTATAATGTACCTGGAAATGAAAGTCTAATTTCTCACAAGGATATTTGTAATACAAGTATTTGTGATATAAATATTTCACAAACTTATCGTGAACGTAAAGAACTAAGGAAGGGGGAGCTTTGATGCTCCTTCCCTAAAATGTATGTATACAAAACATTGATTATGAAATTATAAAATTCTGAAAAGAACTTTGTTATATCATTATGGAATAACAAAAAATAGTGCAGAGGAAGAACCTGAAGATGGAAATATGTTTCTTTTCATTTATATAAAAAGTCAAAATAAACCACATGCACAATCGTTGTCATTTGATCTTGTGTGGAATGACCAAATGACAGTTTCTCAGCAGAATAAAGATTATACATTGACTGGTCAATAGTACTTTTAAGCAGGATGGTTAAATCTATGTCATAACAGTCAACCAATCAGGCTACAGTATTATTACAATGAGTTATATAAATTGAAAAGGTAAAAGAAAAAACAACGGTGTAAACATAAATTTCTTTCCAAAATTAATATTGACAGTGAAAACTAAGTATGTTTCTTAAAAGTTTTAGTGCAGTGATACCACATACCATACCGAATTCAATGACAACACTCGCATGTCATGCATTGCACAAGTATTTGTATGACATTTGGAAAACTATTTTTGTTGGGTCCATAAGTGACTTTCCCACCATTTGACCATAGCATTGAAATAAAGTTTCATTTCTTCCAATCATGACTATTGAGAGTCTTAAGTAACTGGGTTACCTTTACACATGGTGATCAGGGTGGTCCCCAGTGTATAAAACATGTAATGCAAACACCATGCATTACATCCAGAAAGTGCAACCTGTGCCGGTTTTCTTTTAATATTCATATTGTATGTGCTTTCCAAGCACATCATGTTCCATAGTTGTGTCCCACATATTCAGCAATGATATCTAACATTCTGCCCTTTTCCAATACTGTCCAAAAAAATTATGGTGAGTGCCCTGCTGCTAGATGTTACATATTATGGCATAGCAAATTGTAAACCTAGCAGTCCAAATAAAAATATCTCACCATACAGTTGACAGTTACATTTTTTCCTCCTGTGCCTGTAGCCAAGTGGTGACACTCACAACAAACTTCCAGAGCCCCGCCTCATAAAAAGTTGTGATTGATCTGAATCAATAGCAACTCTTTATAAGACATTTCACATCCATATCTAGACCCAGAACTGGGCCTTGCAGTCCTAGAACTAGCGCTATTCTAGGTCTGAGTCTGAATCGTCTCTGCCCCCCTTGATGATCTTCTTGGTCTTCCTGCCCAGGAGGTCTGAGGCCTTAGACGTGGCCCCTCCAACGGGGGGTTCGGTCAGACTGCCGCTGTAATGGATGACCTCAGCACACCCCAGACGCCACTCCATCATCTCAGTAGGGAAGTCATCTCTCCCTCCCATGTCATCAAAGCTGTGCGGAGTGTGAATGGAAGAGAATATACGTTTCAATCTCATTAACCCTCTCATTACCAGGTTTTGGAGAAAAGAAAAAACATTGCTTCTACACATCTTCATGGCAATGAAAGAATTAAAACTTGAACAAAGTTACACATACAGTATTTAAAATGCTGCAGCATGAAATAAAACTTTGCATATTCATAATTGGAATAATTATTAGGTCCTTCATCCAAATAATCCTGCTCTTTGATTGGTTAAGAAAACGCCACATAACCAATGATATTTTTACTGGAAGAGCAACCTTCTGCAAAGAATTCTATCCATTCATTCTCTGACTTCATATTTTCAACATAAAAGAAAGCCAAAAAGTGCTACTAAGGCCTCAGATGATCATCCCATTTCATTGTTCTCTAGCTACTTGTTTGCTCTTTAAGAGACAGTCAGATGGCACGCTTGGCCAAAGTTTGTGGATGCTGTGGATGAGGCACATCTAACACTTCTGTTAGTTTGCTCAAGTCACAGGATGAAAAACTAGAATGGCTCCTGCATATTCATATCTCAATCGATTTGGGGGGGGGGGGGGGGAATGCTAGATATTGCTTTCCCATCATAAAGTAATGAATAATCAATATAAACCAGTTTAATTTGAGATAGATTTCACTCAAGCCTCTCAAAGCAGGATGTATTTTAATACTAGGTGATGAAGTAATGAACAAAATCCTGATTTGAAAGTTTTTTTGGAGGTGGTGCTAAGCATGGTGCAGAAAGAATGAAGAAAAAATGTTATGAAAATAAATATCTGAATGGGAATTGATTTGGTGCTATTAATAACCATCAACAGAATCAACAAGCATTTTTCTATAAATGAGATGAGACCTCATAAGAAATGATATGTACATACCAGTAGGTGTTAGTAAAGGTAGCACAATAGTACATAGACTGTGGTACAGTTCTTATGCAACTTTTCATAACAAACAATTAACCAATGCCCCCCTCAACTCACCCAACAATGTAGTCCTTTGTCTTGCCCTCCCGGATGAGAGCAATGGTTGGTATGACAACGATCCTTAGCCGCTCCGTCAGGAAGGGGCACTTCTCAGCGTTGATCTTGATGAAGCGAGTCTCGATGTGCTTAGGAGCCAGGATGGAGAAGTGCTTGTCTACAATCTTACAGCGCATGGTGCTATCCCGGTAGAAGTGGCACACCACGTTCTCGCTCTTCTTGCACTCAGCAAAGAAGTCCTTCTCAGCAGGAATCTCCTGGTATTCTCCATGCCCAAGCTAGAAAGTGGCAACAGAGAGAAAATACTTTTATTTATTTATTTGGCCACAATATTTATTGGATATCAAAGTGTGTGACATTATGCAATGTCCCCTTCACACCTGTATGCATAAGTTTGAGGGTTTAGTACTACTATTGCTAAAATTCAAGAAATAAATGGTGTTTACCGGTACTCATTGCTTGCAATAAATAGATTCTCTTGTATGCATGTTCAGCTGTACACGTACAGTCCTGTACTGCATTTCTTATGAAGCTTATATTTTAAATTTTAGTCAAGAAAGAAGGTCAGGCCCAAGATGAAAACATTTTCATACTGGTATTAGTGGGCATCTCAAGCTTTTCTTTTCTTCTGAAGAAATGGTGATTGGACATTCTCTACATTCTCTACATTCTCTACATTCCTTTTAAATTGCTCAATTTATTTGACAAAATTAAAGAAGATTACCATAAACCATTTAGCTATACATGTTGTAATACCTTCTCACCTTCTCCTTCAATAATCACTAATCATGAATAAGGCATTGCAGCAAGGATTTTCCACAAGCTCGTTGATTTTTCAAAAGTCAACACGGAGGCTCCTATATTAATTTCAGGGACTTCTTTGTCATACTCAAAATAGGTATTTTAAATTTGCCTAGTTAGCGTTTACCCAATTTCAGGGGAGTTACGGAGTGAAATTTTACTTTGCTGTCACATATAAACCAGTTCATAGTTACACCATTGTCAGACAATCCACTGAATGAAATACTGCTAGAATGCAGACTGGGATTTGTAAATGAAGCTGTGTTGGGTGATGGATGAAAAGACATTTTACAGTATGCCCATAACAACAATAGAAGCAGGTGCAAATGGTGGAACATTCTTTCACTTCCTTCTCAGAGCTGAATGGGTATTCTCATATCTGCATGCTAATGGGCATGAACGTGGTCGACCATCTAATGCAATTCCATTAAACTCTGTGAGTGGTACGATTGACCTGAGGTCACTAGTACCAGAAGTAATCTGCTCATGTGCACATATTTGTGAGAATTTAGACAGATGCCAACCTACCCTCCTCCACTGGTCTTCCTTCTCTCGCTGTTTCTTCATAGCTCCGAGTCTCCTCTGCCGCAGGATCTCTAGCTCGTCCTCATCCAGGTTGTCCAGTCGCTGGATCTCTGCGTCCACCTGACTCTCAATGATCTCTGTTGCCTTCACTAGCTGCTGTTGCAGTGCTTGAGCCATGGTGATAGGATGCTATAAAACACACAATCATCAATGTAATATCAACAAGCACCGAGGTCACATATCAATCCATATTTCTTGATAACATTTCATGATTCATGAGTTGCCATTTCCAAATATTTTGATGATGACTAGATATCAGTCGAGCATTAGAGTAGGTCTTCTATAGCCGACTATTGCATTGTTTTATTTGAATTTCTGATTATAGCCCCACTAAAGAGTGTATGGATCCGCAACCGGCCCGTGGGAGATCCAGCCCGGTGACGCAATGTCAATCGTCAATGACAATGTTAATTCAGCATACATTCTGAGATCTGGCTATAACAGTTATGTTTTACCTAGACCAAAAAATCAGTCTCTGTAGGACGTTGGATTCACTGAGATTGCATCTGGCTCCTCTGAATGCCCTATCTGGAGACTGAACATTACACCTGTACACTGTATGGCGATCGATGCGGGTCGTCATTTTGAATATGAAAATGCTAATGCTATAAATGCATATATGAATAAGTAATTTCACGCATGCACACTTTTTTTTTACTGCTTGTCTGCCATGTGCAATCTTTTTTTTTTGTCAAAACAATTGACAATTTCAATATTCATAGCCAACAACCTGTCGAACAATCTGATTGGTCAAATTTATTTCAGATTCGAGTAGATCAAGAATGTTTGCGATAAACGTGTGATCGGCGGAAAGTAACACAACGAACTATTGTCCATAGACTGTGTACAACGGATAGATCGTCTGCGCACAGCGATTCGGAGACCGCTGATTGGGCGATTGCGCAGATCACGTCATGACCACGTGGTTGCCTTCGGACTGCGTGTGGAAGTATCAATAGCGATAACGATATCCGGTCACGTTGTGTACGCAGGAAATGGTCTTGGTCCGTGATCAGATCGCTTCGGTATCGATCGAAAATTATCGAAACTCTGCAATTTCATGCATATTGCGTGACGCTTCGGAAACCCGGGAGCCAATTGACTTTGTGCACGTTGCGATAGACTCTACAAATTCCAACAAACACGATGCGGGGGTGACGCTAATTCGTACGATTTTGATGGAAAAGCAAGAAGCAATCGAAATTCGCTTACCTGTGCGGTATCGGAGAGAAAATAGATCCTCTGAGAATACCTTTCAAAATTCATATAAAATATAGGAAAGTGAAATTCTAGGTCGATTTTGGTACGAGGTGATAGAGAATTTCACACTTGTTTTGGTGGAATACTGTGTGGGGACATAGAAGGCTTGCACTGCGCATGCTTACTATATTTTCATTCATAAATTGGCTCTCGGCAGTGGCTGGATGACGTCATGTAATAAGCAAAAATGTACACGACCGCTAGCGACCACGCTCTGCTATCTGTTGTACACAACTTGTCGATGTGAGTAAGTCTTTAATTTTCACCTTTCGATTTTTCGGGCGGATTTTAGTCCTAGAATTCATAAATTTATGATATAAATCTAATTTTGATTGAATTAGATTTATTGCATCATAGCTTGAAAGATGTTAAAATGTTACTTTTTTAGACGAAGTAGGCTAGCTATGATATTTATCTCAAAATCCGTTTTCCCATACTTTAGACTTTGCACTAATCGAGTAGGCTAGGCCTAACTTTGGTGGAAACCTTGTATTTGCTTGTACGTTGTAAGAACCCTGCCATTGTGCGTTCGGTGTGGATGTACCGTCTCTATTCGGGGGGTATGTCCTAAAATGTCATTTCGATTAAAGAATGCCTCGAATGAGACGGTTATTCCTGTCTACATACACGATCACGACAGCAGCAAAATGTAATTTTTGTTACATCTTTGATTGCAGTAGGTGGGACTACAAAAAACACAGTTGAACGGCGCTATCATGACTATTGCGTACATTAATTCAAATTCAGGTAAATTTTACAGGTGCTTACGTATTACATATATACTATTCATTTAATATGAGACATGAATGTGAATATTCTGTGAAAATAACCAAATCTAACTTACTGAAGCTGAAGATAAAGTAGAACTTTCTGGAAAACAGTCGGGCTGGTCAGTTAATGGATGAGTCACTAAGCACAACTAAACAATAATCAGAGCGCCATCTATCATTCTGGGTGCGTTATGCATGAACATTATTGAGGAGCAAATAAGTTGGAGAAAGGAAAATGAGATGGTGGAGAAAACTAAGAAAACATAATCAGCGATTTGGCAACTTGAGTAATTCCTCTTCATAACGAAAGCATACAGTTTGGGGCTTGCTTTCCGAGAGGCTCCCCACTTCCATGTAAATGTGGAACATTTTGCATTATTTTGATGGATGATAAAGGCTTTTGAAGCACTTCTCCGTATCATTAATTGGGGTGGTCATGTGGTACTGTATGCTGAAAACGAAGGATCCAATTTATCCATGTAATTAGCCTATGGTGCAGTTTAGGACTTTCACAATACCACCCCAGGAGTCGCGATGTGAAAGAAGTTCAAAACTGTCTTGTAGATAGTTGGTAATCCGGTCGTCTATAGGCCTACAAGCTGGAATTGGTATATGGTTCATTTTCAAGTTAATTCATATCAGTTCTTAGAGCACCAACTAGAGTAAAAAAAAAATAAAAAAAGAAAAATACATTTTTTTACTTAAGTTACATTCAGAGTATAATCCCTGGAAACTGCTTATGGTAAGTCAAGAACTGCGCCTATATTAATTATGATAAATTGCCATTCCGAACAATCATGTTGTCATAATATTACTAACGCGATATTTGTATTTGTAATGGTTACTTTGTTTGCAAAAGGAGCTTAATCCATCATTTACTTGCATGGAAAAGTAATTATATTCGATATAAGGGTGTCAAAATTAAAACCAACAACAATTTTTTTTTCTAATAACAAAAACATGTGAGCTTCAATCATTTCTAAATTTCTTTCTAAAAAACAACAACAAATATATCTGAATCGAAATTCGTTAAACAACGTAAATGAGTAGCATTTGCAAAGGTCAATGCGATGAACAACAATATACGTTTTTTTTATAATCAATACAAAATCTGGACTAAGCGCCTCCCCATATTCATTTTACCAGTGAAATGATTTCCCAAATGATGATAAATCACATCAAGCGCTAATATCAACGAGTATGCCTAGACATGTGATGAATACTTTGTAGTTTTTTTTTCATACAATAACGTTGATAAAGTCTGACTTTGTTTCAAGACTGCTAAATTTATTTGATAAGCACAATGAACATACAAATTCAGAAACATTACGAAAATGACTGTTTCACAATTTGTTAGTTCTGACTGTGACAAATCAAAATATGAAATAGATCAGTGAGATGCCCAATACATATATTTTGTTGAAAGACTTTTTACATTGGTGAAGAAATGTTTTGAAGACGATCAAGGAAAGGTGAATACACTCATGCGCGGATCGGCCAAAGTTGATTTGATAGCTTAAAATGTCATACAACATTAAATCTGTTTGGTTTATAGGTCGATGACTTATTTTCGGAGACTGATTTGTTTGTTCGCACACTTTTCTTTGTTTCTCGACATAGTGACGGTTGAAATACTGTTAACACATTTTATTTGTAGTCCTACTGTTTAAAGGAAAATAAATGTGGACAAAAACTCTAAATGTAATCAATACAATTCTCATCTTCGTCTCTTGTCTATTATCATTGAATGTCTGATTTTGTTGAAGTTCTGCCCGGAAGTTCTGTCATGATGCGCGGTACTCTGTATGCATTTAAATAGTGACACCATGTTCAGTCATTCCACGGTTGATGTCGACACAAAAACACAGTATAATTGAGGAAGAGTGGAAATGTGTGGTGTAGATTTAACTCATAACTTCTATGTGTGCGACATCAACGTATTCATCGAAGCCTAAATGGAATTCGGATGCAACAGTGGTGCTAAGTTGCAACAGCGGCTCACAAAGAGCAATTAAAAGTGAGCGGCAAACAAATATTGAGAATGCTCTCCTCATTTTCGTGTGTGTGTGTGTGGGGGGGGGGGGGGAGGGGGGGGGCTTCCCCCTGCGGCCCGTCAGCCTCACAAATGGGTACTTGTCTGTTTAGTTATCAGTTTTCATGGTTTTATGCCGAGTCTCTTCACTGTGATGGGAAGCTGCCAGTGCCAGTGTCTTCCCAAAATGTCTCCCACTCGGTTACCACATTCATGATTGGTTGGGCGCCCTCACCATAAGAAACGCGATTTGTAGTATGCTCGGGGGAGGTTTTTTCCTTCGTAACATTTAGAAAGTGATAGTGCCCCCCTCTCGTAAATAAAATGGTCCCTAATAAAAAGACAAGAAAAACCCCACCACCAACATGACTGTGCTAATCTTGCTAATAACATGGAACCCTTTCTAACCGCTCGTAATGATAACATAAGAATAGACACGGTAGGTGCATAACACAGAAGGCATATAGGCTAGGTGAATAGAATAATGTCACTCTCCAAATGATAATGCTGTGGCTGCTGATTCACAAGTAAAAAGCGTCTAATAATTTGTGCCATAGATGGCAATTTCTTGTGATGAGTGGGGTTTGATTGGTGTTGGAACTTGGAAGGGTGGAGGAGGGTGTGTGTGTGCACCTCCCAGAGTGTGATTGTTTTTGCGTGTTTGTGTGCACAAAGTGCCCTCTTTTCACAAGGTACTGCCCTATTTGTTGTCCTCAGCCTAAAGTTTAAACATCGTTCCAAGAGAGAGATCTGAGACAGAGAGAGAGAGAGAGAGAGAGAGAGAGAGAGAGAGAGAGAGAGAGAGAGAGAGAGAGAGAGAGAGAGAGAGAGAGAGAACAGAGAGAGAGAGAGATAGATAGAGAGAGATAGAGAGGGAGAGAGAGAGAGAGAGAGAGAGAGAGAGAGAGAGAGAGAGAGAGAATGACACACACACACACAAAAACCAGACCAGTGCATTTACTTTGCTATTAAACACTTTCAATAGATTACATTTCTGTCAGTGGTGTAAGTTACTTTCTGGAGGAGCTCGCTGAATTTAGAGCTTCTAAGGAGAAACTGACGAAGTTTTCAAGAAGGCTGGCACACAGAAATAAACATATTTTTCATTCTGTGGGCTGTACAGTGGTAGCGTAGAAGCGTGAGAGCCTTACGCGCGTACGCTAAACTCCCGGATCTAGATCTGCGAGATGTTCGTCGACGTACACGTTCCTATCCGAGCCTCAAGCTGGGATGGGCGACGCGCGCGCGATTGTGCGTGCAGCGCATACGATGTAATATTGTACACGCATGATACACAGACTGAATTGAAGCCATCAGGAAATATGGACGTGTAATCCAATACAACTTGCTTCTGTGTATTCAACGTTGCAAATGGGAGGAGCCCATATCTAGGAATTTTATCTAATATATGGATTTTATCCCACCTTCATGATGGTTTTGTCACCGCTTGAATTCAGTGAATGCTACCTTGATAGTCCGGAGTTTCGGGAGAAATTACATGCTCACGAACATGAGTTGGAAAGGACTAACAAGGCCATAAAGGAGCTCATCCGCGATGGGAAAGCACTGCTGGCTGCCGCACGAAGTAAGTCCCATTCGTTTAATCGTACACATGATGCACTCATGCACTTAGCTACTGCACTGCGATAGCGCTGCATTCCAATATCATCGGCATTGCAACTTGTTATGTTACTAGTCCATGAAGTATTAATTATGATTGAAGGCTAGCTAAGCGAACCCGACAGTATTTATGTTATTTACTCACGACTCATCTTACTTACAATAACAATGTGTACGTAGATCATATACTTAGTCTTAGACCAAAAAATCAGACTGTGTCGACGTTGGATCTGCTAAGATTGCATCTCGCTCGGGATACCCCCTCTACTAGTCACTGCTAGTCTACAGTGTATGTCAAGAAATCGAATTCATTTGCAATGTACCCTGAATGAGACAGTTATTAATGTCTAGGATGGCCTTTGCTTTTTGTGGCCGAGCATGTGCATTCATGTCAAAATGTGTATGTGTGTGTGTTCAGACGCTGACGGACGTGTATCAATCACTATTTCATCAATTTATCATACTATGTTTGAAAAACTCCATGGTCGGACTCAGAAAAGAGAGAATGCTAATGAAAATCATGCAACACTTCAACCTGTAGATTCCCCCTACTGGTAACAACAATGTCATATAAGAAGCCATTCATAATACTGTTATTATTAAGTAGACTTTTATAGAGCCTAGAGTAGAGGCAATGCCAATGGTCTAAAGACCAGAAGTTAGGGGTGGAGAGGTTAACAGTTTAGTTCTTCTGATGGAATTAGAAACCAAGCCTGTCTAAGTTTTAAAAGTGATGATCTATTTTGCATTGAAGCATACGGTCATCAGAAGAGCGTTTGACTCTGGTAGTAAAGATTGATTAGTGTTGTGCGTGTTGCAAGAGGCAAAGATGTGTGCTTCTTGCAGAAAGTCTGAATGTACGGTATTGTGAGTTGGACTGGAAAGATGATAAGATTTGATGTACATAATACGCATGGCATCATTGCTGATCCATGCTATTAATTTCACAGTAATTATGCATCACAAAATATTTGTTTGTAAATATGTACAGTAAAAAAAAGTCAGTATGCACAGTGTGTGTGATATAAAACCCTGTTTACTGTGTAAGCTTTCCCAGGGATTAGTGACTGGGCAAAATTGTAATTGCATAATTTCAACAACAAAAATTGACCCTAAAACACCAACTCATCAAGTTTGAGCATCAGAAGTAGCCCCTGATACGTACTTTATGTAACACCCCCTCAGCGACATAAAAAATACTTCAAGAAAAGTAGTAATTCATTCATGTACACTTCTCTCTGCACAATTGGTGAGACAGAAAATGGATTAAACAGGGCTTTAAGAAGGATAAGTGCATTAGAGCTTGAATGAGGTCTGAGTGGGCTTCTGTCCTCCAGTGAACAGCGATGGTGGGAAAGCAGGGCTTTGTCATGGATCTATGGTGTTCCAATGAGGAAATAAAACTGCTCCTGCATTTGTGGAGTTGTAATGAAGTGCTTTCATGTACATGTATGGCAGTTAAAAAGTACATTGTTCATACTACAGACCTGTAGACCGACCTAAATACATGACAGTCAGAATTTGGTCAGAATAGCTAGCACATCAGTGGGCATAAAAGGAATTTTTCGCCAGTTTCCTTTTAATGGAGGTATAATTTAAAATGAAGGCTAATTTTACAGATCTATACAGCAACATGAAATTAAAAAAGATGGAAATAGTATTAGAACATCTTTGTGCGATTTCTTTCCATAGGTTTTGCATACTATGTGAGAACATTGGTAAGGGCAGATTCCACAAAAAGAGAGGTAGTACTGACCATGCAATTCAAAGAGCGGCCACAGGATTTGACCATCTTTATTAGATGACATTCCATGAGTTTTACATATATTTGTGAACACATTGGTAAGGGCAGATTCCACAAAAAGAGAGATAGTCAATGTGGTGAGTGAGTCTGGTAAGTGGAGACACATGGACTTTGTCTGCAGTATACATGTATGAAACTGAAACAAGATTCTGCATTTGAAAGCAATGTGCTCAGTGTTTGGATGGCTTTGTTGAATGAGCAGTGATTCTGCTGTGTTTGTTTGATTAGATATTTTGTCTTCTTCTTTACAATTAGAAGCAGGTTGAGGACAACCTCCTGTCAGAACTCAGAGGTGAAGAGATACATGTAAACCAAAAGGATTCTACTTTGGGTTCACTTTTCTGTTCAATTCTAAATCTCTTAAAGACAGCCCGTCCCTTTTTCAGATCATCACAAAATCATCGAAACATTGGCAAAACATAGAGAAGTGTTAGCAAGCTGTATATTCATTATTTGAAACTGATACGTAGTGTAAAATTCAAATAATGCACGTAAACAATGTCTGATTACTAGTCTTTACCTCGGGCTCTTAGCAGTTTGTGCTGAAATATCTGTTTTATTGATTAATCTGTTTATTAAATTATAAAACGCATTATGAAAAAAAATTGTTCTATGGAAGGAATCATCTCCAAAGTTTGGTAGTTACTCATAAAATTAGGATTTCACACACGCAGAATAACCACATAGATACTATAACAAAGACTAATACTTTTTTCGTAGTACGAAAAAAGTCGGTTTGAAATTTAACGGCTGAAATTTTTTACATATACAGAAAGCTTCAACATGCTATATTCTTAGAAATGGTCTTGAACCACACTTTCTTCAATTTACGATCGTGATAGATGATTTCAAATTTTAAGCTTGCAAAAGGGACGGACAATCTTTAAGGTACAATACATGGATAACTTGTATGGATATATTGAATTTGATTGCTTATTAATTCATTACATACATAGAGGAATTGCTGCTGGTATCTCTCTTTCTTTTCCCCTCTCCCTCCTTCTCTCTCTCAGTCTTGTCTCTCTTTCCTTTTCCTCTCATCTCTCCTTCTCTTTATTTTTCTGGTCCTTTCCTGTCCCCCCCCCCCCTCTCTCGCATTCCACCCCCTCTCTGATTTGATTATTCAACATTACAATTTATTAATGCACCAGTTGAAAGTGTACTACTGGCATTATACAAATTTTGAATCTTTATGAGTGCAATGAACCGAATATTTCATGAGGTGAAAGATGAAAAGATCCATGGATCATTCATTTCATCCTTCAACGGATGAAATATGTGGTCCATTGCACGAATGAAAAAAACATTCATTTGTTTTATATTAAAAATTAGGTTATAGGCAAATTAGCTCGATATGCATGCACAAGTACAGTTGCTGAGCGGTTGCGGTTCGCATACACAGTAAACACGAGTACCAGTGGTATTGCCGAGCGTGCAATGGGCAATTTCGTATGGATCCAAAATTGCACGATGAATGGAACCAAAATTGCATGGTTGATGACGTCATTGTAAATGAACTGAATGATCGATATCAAACAACCAATCAAATGACAGGGATCTATCTAGGTGTCACATAATCTTTGCTGGTACATGTTCATGTATAGTAGCTGAAATGATGTGTTGTGAGAACAGCAGGATGTGGGGAAAATATTAGATCCTGGATCATACGGAAGATACTGGTTTCTTAATACCAAATGGCCTTGACATGTATAGTGCATGTGTAGATTTGGGTCATGGGCTGACCACAGGAATAATTTCATGAGACAGGCATTGATTTGTGAATCAAAAACTTTGTTCAATCTCTGTAGTTTAAACGCACGTGATATAAAATCTATGATACAGCAAGGCATTTCTTTTGACCATGATTATTAGAAGACTTAGAAATGAGAAGTGATAAGAAGAAGGTAACATGTACAGCGAATGATGACTGTACTATGAGTTAATCTATCCCTGAAACAACAATATACTTTACAGAGCTGCATATCTTGTGGGTTATCATTAAAAAATAATGTAATCATGTAATTGATTGCTGCTAGAATGTTGTGCACACCCAGAATCTTATTTATGAATTACATGTAACAACTGGGGCCATATTCATGATGAAACCTTAGCCTACATGTACATATACGGTTGTACCGGGAGTTGGTTAACAAAGAAACATGTGCAGCTGTACTGTATTCATTGTTATTACCCAACTAGTCTTTATAGTGATCTTGAATGAATATGGCCCCTGGTTTATTACCTGTACTTTTACTTTTTAGTGTAGCCTATGAAAACATGAACGTATACTTCATGTACTTGTAGGTGTTTACATAACTGTTGACACTTGTGAAAAATGATAACAAAACGGAAATGGTTTATCAAGCTGAAATTCAAACACCATAAAGTCATAATATGGTTTTTATTTTAGCAGTTTTTATGACATTTCATCAATGAATAAATCTTCTTGTTATAATACTTTTTAGAGTTTTTACTCGGACAAGTCAGGATAAAATCTGTGTCAGATACATTGATTCAGAACACAAAAATGCTAGTTGAGCATCCTGCTTGCCAATCCACAGGGTCTTTTAAAAATGGATTTAAAAAGAAAGTTAAAATATAATTTTATATTAAACTGGAGGATTATTACAATATTATTAATTGATGAAATACCCTGAAACCTGCATCCAAAGAAATCACAGCCCTTAATTTTATGATGTTTGAATTTGAGCTTCATTTGAGTTGTAACTTCTATTTTAAGAATTTTTCAAATGTTCTTTTAACCCATACAGTGTATGTAGAACTATCATAATCAGTGTTATCTAAAGTACAGTACATGTACATGTAGATATTATGACTGCAGTGTGTGTGTGTGTGTGTATGTAAACATACATGACTGGCTGTGTGTGTCTTGGTTGGAGCCTGGTCCCATCATGGATGCTTGTGCCTGCATCAATCTCAGATGTCTTCAAGAAATATGTTGAGGTGATGACAGATGCTGACCTCTGAAGGTCACGCACAGTCAGAGCAGACAGCCAGTCTCTTAGCCTGGTCTTCAGGCTGCTAGGCATTTCTAAACCAAACTATTCAATAAAGGAGTCTGACTGCAGCAGACTAATCATTCTCAATGTCTTCTCTGGCTCATCCCAGACTGAGAGGAGGATGATAAAGTGATTAGTCTTCTGAGGACTAGACTCTATTTTTCATTTGGGATTAGAAATGTCCCAGAGCCTGTAAGCAAGGCTACTTGTCTTGTAGCAAGGATGTGATTGCAGCTTGCCTAGCTTCCATGACGATACCTTTGATACCTTCGATAAGTGAAATTTGATTCAGTTAAGTGTAAATGTGCATTTACACACTTTTGTATGCCTAGAAAATTATCAATACCACGACATGTACATGTACAGTGCTCAAATGAAAGATTGTTTACAGATGAAGTAACCTTGCACACGTTTTGTACAGTACAGTGTATGTTCATGTAGCCAATGCAGGCCATTCAATAGTAAGGATACATGTATAAAAGTTGCATTTTTCAAGAAAATTATAAATAGTTTCTTTCAGTTACTTGTACATTTACATTCTTTGCTCTATTCTATTGTTATCATATTTAACAATCTCATTAGAATAATGACATCAATACTCGTTTCCCTTTCGTATTAGACAATGTATTTTGTATGTCGCAAGAGCCTATAAAAAGGGGAAACGGGCGGTCAGAAAAATTGATTGCTTGAACTTGAACATCTTGGAGCAGCTGGGAGTGCAAGAAGCTGAAAGCAGCAAACTAGATCCAAGACATGCAATATAGTTTGTGATCTATGGTGAGGTTAGCCTGGCTTCAAGCCTGCTGGACATTTATGATCCCAACTGATTAATAGAGTCTAGTACTCAAAGACTAGTCACTGTATCATTCTCCTCTGTTCCCCATCTAGGGAGAAGATGAAGAGGAAGCTGAGAATGAATAGTCTACTGCAGCCAGACCCATTTGTGGAATAGTTTGGTTTATAAATGCCTAGCAGCCTGGAATCCAGACTAGAGTGGGGTATTCCAGTAGCTGTGTCTTGAGTCTCGTGGTGGGCAGGGTCTTGAGATACACATCTCCCTCCAAGGCTGCTTCCTTCCTCCTTGCTTCCGCTATTGTGCCACTGCCAGTGGGACTGCATCGGGGGCGCCCGCAGAAAAAGCGGTCACGCTAAATGAAAGTGAATGCGTGCATGATACGCACTACTGTACATGTGGCTTTCGGCAAGATTTGGTTTCTTTCTGATGGTTCCATGAAATCTACACTGTCATGATTACATCACAGATTGTGTTTCATGTGTAGGCTACTAGTAACACTATTTCATGTTTTCTTTTTAAATAATAGGTCCATACTATACAAAATCAGAAGCACATCATATTGTACATGTCCTCTTTGTTTTGGAAGCATCTTGTACAAATAGTTCATCATGCAATATGTTTGACTTGATTGCAGAACATGATTAATGTCTTTAAATTGACCATGCAATTTAGATTATAATCTACGGGTGTACAATAAGAGATACTGAACATTGATTAGCTCATACAACATGAGCACAACGCATGTCCATGTAATCTGCAAGCACAGACTCTAATTTGATACTTCAGTATAATTTATCTTGTCCTGAGTGAAGACTCTCTGACTGAAGGCTATTCCACACTCTCTGACCACAGGTTTTTTATGGTCACAAAGAACTGAAGAAATTTATCATTATTAACTATTTTTGCTCATTTTTTTTTGCGAAATGATAATGGATAAAATATTAAATGCTAACAGAATACCATACATGTAAAACTAATTCATCAACAAGAACTAAGCAGCTACAAGTATATGGCCTATTGTAGTCGTCACATAACACAGACCGCACAGCATGCGCTATACGAAGGAGTCGGGTATGCACCGTGAAAGTAATGTCCATGTGTGTATAGGTACATTGGTAATATGTTACAGAATACTTAGTACATGTAGATAGCCCAAGTGCACACATGTACCTAGATCTGTATAATGTACGAGTGAGCACCTTCACACTTCAATTAGCAGTTTCCTCCATGCACCCTTAAAATAGACTGAACCATGTATGTATTTTGGCACACGGCGTATGGTCCTATCCCCTATGATCTGAAGGTTCAGATGAGTGTGAGATATTGACACCTTCATGTAACACAATTTATGTTTGTTTATAACAGGAGAAAGATACAAAAGAACGATTTGAAGGTACAGTACATCAGCTATACTTACATGTAATTAAATATTGTAGGAGAATAAAGATGGTAGAAACAAAGATTTAGACAAAGTCAACAACAAAAAAAACCCCCAATGAAACAGCGACAAAAGAGGAGGCAAAGAGACAAAGAAGGAAGGAAAGCAAAAATAAATCAAATGGAGAAAAATGAAAAAAAAAATGGAGGACATCATAAAAAGGGTAAAAGATGAGAATGACAAGGAGCGTCATCACGCAGAAAAGTAAAATAAACCCATGCGGAGAAGGGAATGAAAGATGGAGTGCACTTGTGTGCATTTGGAATTACATGTAGTAAGAAGTTGGTGTTGTTGCTTATGAAATCATAGCTCTGTCATACACGTCATTCTCATGTTTGTATGGCAATCTGAGGAACTGTACTGGAACAAATGTGTTCATGTATCTGTGTGGCCAGACCATTTGCTTTGATCCTGCTCGTAGATCTACAGTGTGTCATGTTGACATACACGGAGGAAGTAAACATCCAGGTTTTTGTCAACTTGTCAACTTGTCAAATACCTAGCTACATTTACTGCATTACTTCAGGAATCAGTTATAATTTTGGATGATGGATGGTTCTGTGATGATGACATGATGCTTTGAATCTATTATAATATTGTCATGTTTGCCCCAATGCAAATTCACTTTATTGATTGGAGAATGACACATTTACAAAGTCTTTGCAATGGCTCAAGGTTCCACATCGATGTACCAGAACGTGCAAGAACAAACAGACGCAGATTCTTCCAGCTTTCAAAATATAAATAACTAGAAGGCCAGTACATGTACTAGTACAAATCAAACCATTTACAGACTCTAGGAAAAACATTTGGACCTGTCTATAAGCATTGTGCCCCTGTGCCAGCCCCACTCATCAATATGTTGAGCTTCCTGGCCGCTGAATGGGCTTGACATTTTGGAGGGACTGTACTAATGCATTCCAGGAGGCTTATGGAAACAGAGTGTATGGCAGCCCTACTGTTGACAAGCAAGCAGGGAATTCCACAGGCAAAGCAGGGAAGAAGAATGGCTGTCCACAAGGGAACGAGCTAGGCCACTTAACTCACAGCCTTTTACCTTGCTACACGTATGTGGACTGAACCTAGATTACAAACTCTACAGTAGAATCAACAGGTTTAGCTGCTGTAAACTGACATACATGTGTACGTTTCCTCTGCCTCCATAGCATAGATGTACATGTACAAAGAAGAGATGTGCTCTCATCTCCCTACTGGAAAAGTGTGTCAATTGAAAATGCTGTTAATATTAGTTTAAATTATATAGAGTTGTTGAGAAGAGATCTGCATATTTTATCTTTGCAAATTCTAGTGTGGAAACCAAACTGAACAAATGTTTGTTTATTATCACAGCAATAACAATCAAGGTGCAAAACCCAACCATTAGAAATGTGCGAAAATTGGGCTACATGTACATTGTAAATATATATTGTATGAAAAGTTTGAAATTAAATGAGGAATGTGATTAGCTTTTATGCCTTTCATTATTTACCAATCACAAGCTGACTCATACAGCTCAAGGTACATGTACATGTAAAGGAATTATTACTCTTTGCTTCCTGTACATAGTGATGTACAGTGTAGTTGCATGTATCATGTTATATAATACTACAATATCTCCTTCATGGCCGATGTTGAGCTGTATATCTAGATCTACCTCTGAGCTCTATGAATGAACCTACAGAGTAGGGCATAGTAGTTGTCTGTCATTTGACTCGGGTCAGATGTTGGCAGGAAGTTATTAATGAGAGGAAAGTACAGTCCATGGTGCAGAGCGCTTCCTTGACGATTGAGAAGGTTCCCAGGTCCCTTCATTCAACGGTCAGGAATCATTGACGCTCCTTTCATCTTCCCTTGGCTCATAATTATTGTCCCTGTTAATTCAGATAAGAAAGCCGGAAGGCACACAGTGTACATAGGTGTATACAAATGTAGGCCTATACATGTACATGTGAGTATGTATGACTCATACATGATGTAAGGAATATGAAGAAGTACAGATTATGAGATCCGTTATCACAGCAGAACTGTTCTGCTGTCATTTCATGGGACCGCATCTTGTTTGATTTCAATATTATTGTGAGACATTTGATTCCCTCTTGTGATCCTGAAATCAAATGAGAATGGAAATGGTTGTCATGGTAGAATGATGTTGCCATGACTACTGGTGCTGTAATATTCAGCACTTCTTTCCATATATCCCTTTAAAGGAGAAGAACATAAAAAAAAGAGAGAGATAGGTGAAAATTTGTGGGTTTTCCCCAAATAACAAGAAAATCATGAAATTTCCAGTGTTGTAATAATTGTCACTAAAAGAAAGTGATGACAATTCCAGTATTGTGATATTGCGCACTAGCCAGTAGCCACTTTCATCTACAGCTCCATTTATCCCATAGAACCCCCTGCTAATGATATGCGAGTCAGTGCAGTTGTGCACTGCTCATGGTGGGGTACCTGTGGAATGTTGGAGTGAGAGTAGCAGTGCAAGATTACCTGAACATGTACAGTGAAATGTATGCGCATCACAGCATTAGGCAGAGTGAGACTACCATTCATGGTCACGGTTGTTGAAAATATGAGAGTAAAAGTATTTTATTCAAATTGCATGAATAATTTGTATTAGCAAGAAAACATTTTAATTGATACAGCTTGGGTGATTCATTGCAAAGCACATTGATTATAACATGTACCGGTCTCAGTGCATTCTTGGTTTACCGGTACACGTACATGGTATATTGCCTACCGCACTGATAAACAGTGTTACAAGGTAATGGCATAGAGAGCTAAATGCGATTGAATGTGAACCTGGCTATGGCAAAGTCTCCAGGATAATTTCTGCGATATGAGCGTGTGTGTGTACATGCATACACGTATGTCCGTACAGTATGTATCTGCGGAGGCGTGTGTGTGTGTGTGTCGGGGAGATCGTGCATTACGACGCATCGGTAGTGTCGCCGCCCGGCTTGCCGGAATGTATTGCTTGGGTGACGTAGATTTGCATAATGCAAGGAGATGACTCAGATTAAGTATGGTACGCACTCTCTCTCCCCCTCTTCCCTCAACCAACTCTCTCCATCCACATTGCATGGACCTGCTTGCTCTTGTCGCATCAGCGCTCCTGGATAATGCTGCATTTTGGTTGGGCTCCGTCTCCTCTCCTTATTACTTAGTGTGCGTCACTGGTGTAGTGTGTGTGTGTGTGTGTGTGTGTGTGAGTGTCTGTGTGTGTGTCTGTGTGTGTGTGCTCTCCCATTGTACATGTCTACGTGGGTATATATACCGGTATGTTTATATCCGAGTGTGTGTTTATGCGAGTGAAAGTGTATTGCTTGGCAGAGGGGCAGTCAGGCTTGGCTTACGAGATGGCAGTAGGAGTGGATGGCGCAGACTTGATTTACAAGTGTGTAACAGCTGGTTGCTGTAGCACACACCAGCCATAGCATTGCAGGCCTGTCATACTGCTATCATCAGCCCACTTGTCTGATTAATGAATATGGCAATGCCTTGTGAAGCTGGCCTGATTGCTGCATTTCTCTCTCACACTCCTCTCTCATTTAGATTACCTGCAGATTGCCTGACAGGGTTTAACCTTCTCAGTACCAAGCATCGAAATCTCTTTTACCTTAGCGACTGAACAGGTTAACCCTCTCAGCATCAAGAATTGAAACCCCTATATTAATGAAAAATAACAATTCAGTTTCTTGCTGATGTGACTGAGTGGGTTAACCCTCTCAGTACCAAGCACTGATAGCCCCCATATCAATAACAACTCACTCTCTTACCAATGTGTGGGACTGAGTGGGTTAACAGGAACTGACAATCTAGATGGTTCTGTCATTGATAGGTGTACCAGGCAGGGCTTCATGATGAAGTAGAATTTCATAATCATATGATTTGAGTTTGTTTACCACACTATTTTTTTTTAACTACCAGTAGAAATAAACAATGCATGCTCATGGCATGATCTGTCATCCGTATTACCATTTCATATATCTCATTATTGTGGGTTGTTCATGAGGAAATTCAAAGTAGGAATAAAAATGCATAATAAAAGATGCATAATGTTTTGTTGTTTATACTACTGTTCAGTATATTATAATTCCATTACATGTATGGGATTAAAGCCTCCTTTACAAAAATGAACAATCAAGTAAAGAAGCCACAGGATTCAAATCAATGTGCATATTTTACATTCACATGACAAGCAAAGAACAGGCTTACTTCCCCTTTTGAGGAAGTTTTCATTGAGTGAATTGGTGCTTTGAATCTTTCCAGTGGAAAAAGTAACAGTGTCAGTTTGACCTTTTTTCCTCCACAAGAAATCTGGAACATAGCCCTAATTTTAGCCTAGCGGCATTGATCTCTATCCAATTGAGGCACTTGGTATGACTAGCAAACTGTAATTTCCTCTCGTTTCAGTCAATTCAGCACTTGGCAAATGCCGTGATATCTCAGTTTCTGTTCCCCACTGAGTTCCTACCTGGTTTGTTACTGCTGCATGTTCATCAACAAAGGGGAAGAGTGGCAGGCTGTTGAGAGCTGTAACTTGTCATGTGGTTTGCCTTAAAAAAGAAAGACCTATACTCGTGATTGTATATTCTTTTTTCAGTTTGAAACTTTATTTATTTACAAGGGCTATTGAAGTTTTATGAAACATTTTTATTGTCGTTTTATTATAAAAAGGATTATTTAAAGATGAAGTGGAATCACATTGTACATGTCATTCTCTCACTGCCATTAGCATGAAGAATGGTGTTTTCAAGGCCTGGTACTGAGAGAGGTAAAGTACTGATGATGAATGTACCTTCATTTGTACATCACATCACAAGACATGACATGACATGACATCAGCCAGGCTGGTATTACAGATGAGAGGAGGGGATAAGCAAGCATCGATCGGCAAGCATTGTCTGTCATTTAGAATTGTGTCTGTGTCTGCCGAGCTGTCATTGTCGTCTCTCATCAAACGAGACTGAAAATCAATGCTCCATGCATAGTGAGCGGTCTACTTGTGCGAAGGTGGAAATGGATTGGCAGAGAGAATAGGAGATGCCTATATTCCTTACATGTGGGAGTGAATAGATGACATTGGTTCATAGAAATACAATTGTAGTAGTTATAGTACACACCACGATGACTCACTCACAGTATGTATTGTCTTTGTTGGAGAATGGGATATCTAGATTTTACTCTTTCTTTACTCCTCACTGTTTGATATACCTGAGATTTAAATTAGTTCTCCTTGCCATACTATAGGCCCGTTCACACACACCGGAAATCGAAATTACAATCGCGATCCAAATTTCGATTTTTTTTTCCGACCGTTCATACACAGGGAAAAATCGCACATCCCAGCAAGGAAAGAAACTTACATGACCGAAGACTGACCCCGCTGTCCCAATAGAGTTTCGCGCGCGCGCGATTCAAAGAGACGCTTGGCAAAATAATCGCGATTATTCTGAAAAATCGCACTAATAGTGCGAGTTGGATCGCGATAAGGATCGCGGTAATTAGTGCGATTTTTCTGTCCACACTGGAAAAAATTTCGAAATTCTGATCGCGATTAGAAAATCGATTTTTAAATCGCGCTTTTTCCCTTGTGTGTGAACGGGCCTTATATGTCTCAAATTATTTTTCTTTCTAAGTTGCAGGAAAAAAAAGAACACAGTGATGAATAACTCAATTATAGCATTGGAAATTGTGCATATCCATGAAGCTGAATAAAAGAATTAAAAAAAGTAAAACCCTTTAAATGACTGAATTCATTTTGCAGTTGACAGTGACATCTGCTTGCATATGAACTAAATGTACAGTGTGACCTGGAAACAATGATAGGGGTGTTGCCCAGAGGAGACTAGAAATTTTGTAGTCTTCTAGAACTGGTTGTTTTCATGTACAGGTTTCAGAGGTAAGATTGCTCAAACTTTGTGGCCTCTGTGGGCAGGTGGTCTTTAAAGACAGGTGTCTGGATAGACAGATGGTCCCTAAATCAAGTATAATGTACCGTGCACAATGCATAACATTGCACCACCTTCACTTCATTTCCCCAGTGTGGCAAAAAAGCAGCAAGCAAAACTGACAGTTGCCATTTCATCAGCCTCTGGTGGCAATTTATGAGCGACCATGGTCACTGCACAGGAAATTTATTTACAAAGTTCGCCGTTGCGGAATTGCTGGGTACGCTGCTCTGTAGCTGCATGCATGCTGGTTGTAGCTTTGTTCAGGCTGGCGCTCCGCTTGAAAAACACCATGCCTGAGCAATTTGGGAGACAGATTTTGTAGTGGGTGCAGGGTGTGTGACTACATGTGTACAAAAATTTGTGCTGTGAATATATTTACACTCAAATGTTCAAAGCATTTTATTTTATTGTCACCCTGCATGAGCTAGAATTCAATTAAAATTCCATCACTAAATTCATTGACTGTACACATACTCGTATGTTTACATAAGTTTTACTGAAGTTATACCCTACCTTCATATTTGCATTATTGTTGTCAATAGCCATACAGATCCACCGTGACACATTTTTCAATGTGTGTGTGTGCACATTACAATGTAAACTGTATGCTTACTATGTGGCTGTTGTTGTGAATACAGTACTAATAAACACTATTTAGAATATAATCACTCTTTTGGTAGCATTTTGTGGTTGCATTCTTTTATAAATGTAGATTATATTTATTTTCCTTCTCATGGAGTGAAGAAGAATAAGGAACCAGGCAGGACTGTTACTGCTTTTATTTTTGCTTTGTCATTTCCAAGATTTCTCCAGACTTTTTTTTCACTCTTAGAGATGTCATTTCCGATAGAGAAAAAGTAAAGATGCTTTATGAAATGATGTCATACTATTCCTGATAATTTTGAGGACTTTCAAGTCACTAACTTATCCAACACACACTAAACCTTGCCTGTAAGTGCATAGGAGCCTAGGAAACTTGCATGCCATGAAGAAGAATACCGGTACAGACAATATCATAATGATAGAATTCACAGTTCATCTACTGGTCACAGTGAGTTCATGTTTTTGTATTTAGTCTTCTTTAGTCCCTACCTTATTCAACACCCTCAAAGCATCTCTTTTTGCATGGATGAGTTTAAATGGCTAAAAGAATGCATTGTAGAATGATGGAGGTACAGTATGCACCTTAATGGAAACCTTGAGTTCATTAGTTCAAAATATGTGAAGACTGCTTTAACTTTTTTCCCCTCAGATCTATGTGAAATAATATCGGATCAACTAATGACCCTAACTTTTTGATTTCTGGGCATTTGTGTCTGCTGATATTTGGTGCAGTACAGGGTTATGGAAATACAAAGTTCATTGTAATATTTCTGCTCTGAATTTTTTCTGAAATATTTGAGTTTGTAGGGACTCTTTACTATGTGGGAGACCTAGCTTGCTTTGACCTCTATACAGGCTCTTTGTATACTAAAGCTGTACACATGTACCAGGACTCACCCTTCACGGGGGCCCGAGGGTCAATGGCCACCTGAAAGGCTGAAACAGTATTGGGCCATCTGAAACTCAACTTGATGGCCCAGCTGCCCACCATAAAATCACTCATGGCTCACAGCCTGGAAAGTCTGGGCCACCAGAAAATCCATTTGGCCACCTGGATCTCATGCTCAAGTGATCATGCTGGCCACCAAAAAAAAAAAAGTCAAGGGCAAGCCCTGTGTACATACTTGTATCAAAAATATTGTTTAATGTTATTTTGTAAAGTAAAAAGTAAGAAATTGTGCATGTTTTCAGTTGCAAATCAAATCAATTTGCACATGTACCAGTAATCATGTCAGAAAGGGGAAGTGATTAAACTTAATGTCAACATGTGTACATGTATACGTACCTCTACATGTAGCTGTTATTACAGTCTACATGTATTCGCAGAGTAATGTTAAAGACAGGGTGGCCCATTTGCAAACAACATAAAACAGCAGAAATCAGCAGCTTACTCTAATAATAATGTGTATAGAATCTCACTGTTGTAGCTTCATGAACCTTTACAGGAAATGTGAAAAGCTCTCCATGTTCAGATTGGAACACCAAGTTTAGTAGTGACCGTGGTCTTCATTCATACATGTATCATGTTGCAATACTCAGTGTATCATCTCAGCACATTCACATTGTTTTTGCATGACCTCCAAAACCTACTCAAACTCTAGCAATCTTTATCTGCTCAAAGTCAGTTTCCAGTCGAATTTGGGAGGGAAGTTCTTATACAGTCTATTCTTCCATTGTTCAGATATTTTTCAAATTAAAAATAAAAATGTATAATTTGGACCTGCAAAAGGGCTGTCATGTCTATAAACAAAAGCACCATTGGAACATGCATGAAAGAAGGATAGAGGAAGGGAAGATATGAAATGCAATTGAATAACATGTTTTTCTTGACGAGTCAAGCCTGACTGCCTGCTTGTGCCTACTGTAGAGGAGCTGTACTGTAATCCCCTTAGCAATGTGTATGTCTAGTCAATAGATAATAACCAGGAAGAAAGAACTACCTGCCTCAATAGGCTCATTAACACTGACAAAATCATGACCTTCCATCCCACCATCAGAGTTGTGCTACCAATAAAACTCTACAGATGTTAGGGCAAGAAGTGCGCATGCCGCAAATCGGACAAGTTATTCAAAGTATTCTGAATCTGAAACCATGCTGAACACATGATAAGTCACATGCAAAAATGTTTTGTGTGTGATGAAACCATGGCAGTGTTTAAAAAAATGTTATGAAAAATCACACTCGAGAATGAAATTTTTCAAAATATATTTGAGCTATGATTGGGGGTAGTTGCCTAACAACTTCCACTCTATGCTGGTGATTTTAGAAACATGATAATTTTTGCTGCCAGTGTAAGTATCCCTAATTATGATGCTATTACACACAGTTTTAAAGAACAGAGATGGACATTACCATGTACATCTATGTATGCTACAGCTTAAAAGAATTGGCATAGGGAAAGGGAAAGGGAAGAAAGGGAAGGAGCCGTAGTTTTAAAACGCGGTATATTTTGGTCAGTTCAGCATGAAACAAGATGCTTTTTAGGCTAATGCATAGTGTTTCATGCTGAACTGGACAAAATATACAGAGGTTTAAAACTGCAGCTCCTTCCCTTTCTTCCCTTTCTTCCCTTTCCCTATGCCAATTCCTTTGAGCTGGAATGTACGTACATATTTACAGTATCAAAGTAACAGAGACAGGATACTTATCTTGACATGTGTCATCAGCCTGTCTGTACATGTACAGTGTGTTCTACATACTGTAACAGTAGTACTGCTATCAAATGCATTCAAATGTTTCTTTATCTCCATATTTCTTAATGACCTTTTTAAATACGGCTTACAATCTAAGTAGCATAATGACTGTGGAATTCCTCTTGAGTGATTTGCATAGTAAACAAGGTTTACAATCTACAGGTCATTGATGTACATTTTGATCATTACATTTAGTTAGATGTAGTTACAGACATTTGAAGAGTGAGGAAATTGTGGTTGTTTGACAACAGTTGTTTTTGACAGACAAGAATGTGAGTCAGCTAGAAATGAATACCAGACCAAGGTAAACTGGTACAAGGTCAAACTGGCATGAAGCAAACACACTGTATGGCTGACCTCAGAAAGAAGTTCATGAGCAGAGAGAAAGAGAGAGAGAGAGAGAGAGAGAGAGAGAGAGAGAGAGAGAGAGAGAGAGAGAGAAAGAGAGAAAAAGAAAGAAAGAGGGAGGGAGAGAGAGAGAGAGAGAGAGAGAAGGGGGGGGGGGGGGAGAGGGAGGGAGAGGAAGAGAGAGAGAGAGGGAGATAGAGGCAGAGAGATTGAGAGGTACATGTATTGTTCTAAGTAATAGTTGAAATATGTGATTATTCTTATTGGGACACCTGTTTAGCAACCTTACCACTTTGAACATGTCTCCATCTGACAGCTAGCAATAATCCCATTATTGATCAGTAAGTAGCACTTTCCTGTCCTCAATGGCTGAGAGATATGACCTATGTCACCCAGATTCCATGGCGCATCACTGGTGAAGGCAATGTTGATATCAAAAGTGCAAGATTGTTAGTGGGGAGTAGAAGTACGTACAGGCTTTGCAAAATGTCCTTTGACCTGTCCACATCACTCGCATGGAAATGTGCTATGATACATGTACACGTTACGTGGAGGAAGCTTCATCATATATTTTTTTTTTTTGGTGATGAGTACCTGGATGGGGGGATCTCCCTGCTAGATCTAAAATGTGAGAATTTTGACATTTTCAAAACCATCAAAACATTTAAACTGGCCCAGGAAGGATGGTCTTAATTGACCCAGTAAAAGGAGTGATGGGTTCTAATTTTACCCCCATTGGATTAAAAGGGGTACCAAACATGTTTTGATCTAAGGGATAATTTTTTTTCATGTAGATCTTTGATCCCAAAGCCCTGATAAACTGGCCAGCTGCCAACATGACTTCACAGGGGATACAAATGGATTGATAGAAATGGTCTGAATTTCCTAAGTAAAAATTGACATGACAGTTCTGATGCAAAAATCTGGAATAATCCCCATTTGGTCATGGCTTTGGGTGCAGGGGTGCAGGGGTGCAGGGGTGCAGGGGTGCAGGGGTGCAGGGTGCATGGGTGTAGGGGTGTAGGGGTGGTGTGGGGAGCAGTGGTGTGAGTAGCTGGGTGATTACTCAACGAACTGGCCGAGCTTCCTGGGATTAGCTCCTGTCCCATATCTTTCAGTGTATGGGTGCATTTAAGGTAGGCTAGCCATTTTGAAGGTTAAAAAACTAAAATTGTGGAAATATGACAGAAAATTAAGAAAATACTGTGAAAGAACTTCTCTCACAATATTAGAACTGGAAACTGGCAGAATATGAATTGATGGCTAGATTCTGTGTACTGGTAGGTTTTAAATGGGTTTAGATGGGTCCAAAACATAGCAGGAAGCTACAACTGAGATTTCATACATGGTATAGATTGATAGGGGATACTGCTGATGTCCAGTTTTATTACTTATTTAAAAGGCTGCCCTAACGTTAAATGGTGTTAAGACATTGTGTCTATTTTAGATTTTAGTATTTAATAGTGTGCCATGTGATGCTATTCCAATTCATTTAGAATCAGATAGAAGTAAAAAGCTATCTAGCCTGCAATTATTTTTCACTCCCATGACTATAGGTTTGGCTCGGACTGTTTTGTTTGCATTGTAAATGATACTTTCGTCTTTTTAGCCTTATAATTGAGATCATATTTCCTACTATTTTGAATATGAGTTGTGAATGATATTAGTATAATTCTATTGTAATTTGTTACATTATACTACCTTGATTTTTACTCAATGTTAACATTGTTATAACTTATTAACATTTAACTCAATACAATTCTCTGATTTTATTAGAAAAGAGGCAACTTATTTGAATTGAAAGATGGAGCTGATTTGGCCAATTTGACAAGAAAGCTTGTCAATTTTGAGCAGGAAATCTAAACAAACAATCTGCACGCATACTCACATGACTAATACCCTGTTCATATACACCACCTATCTGCGAAAAAGGCGCAACATTTGCGGCAATTTTGCCGATGCATTACCGATAGCTACGTACAGTATATGAACGGGAATCGCTCAAATAATGCGGTATTTGCTTCCTCCTTTTTTTGAGCTTATCTTGCGGCCTTTTCACGGATCGAGACCTAGTAATAATACCGCAATATTACGGTAAGCGAATCTTATAAACTGCGTCCGCAAAATAGGCGTAAACGTTGCGCCTTTTGCTTCGCGCTCTGGCATGTGGGTCGCTAATCCTACCGATCGTATGGCTGAGCGAAACATGTCACCATTGGTTTGGAGAGAGTCCAGCTGTCCAAAACACTGCAACATTACGGCTTTTGGCGTGTATATGAACGGTGCTTTTGTGGCTCGCTGGAAACTTGCTTACCGATGTGCATTGGTAATAATATCGGTATATGGTATATGAACGGGGCTAAAGGGGAAACTCAGGAATAGACCAGGCAGCATGCATGGTCTGTGACATTCATCCAGGCTTTTCAAGTCTTGCTGGGGTCCTAGACGTCTCTGCCCTTATCCTTCCCGTCCGTCATTCATGGCTGAAGGCTGATAGGAAGGATAAAAGACTGACCCAGCTAGCTCTTTAAGATTTGATCTAAATTTCTTATGTTAAGTGTTGTTTCTCTCTAACTTTTTGGGTAGCGAAAAGTCATGCAGCTGAGGTATAGAATGCAGGATTCTGCTTACCAAGCATTACCAACTATCGACTGCATGGTCAATATTTTGTCATCTTGCATCACCTGTCTACACCAATTTTGCCAATGTCATCTTACATCACCTGTCTACACCAATTTTTGCAGGATTCATCCATTATGAAGGGTTTTATATATGTATTGCTGCTCTGATTGTTCAGATTGTCTACCAGACATGAATTATTCATGAAGTTTACATAGTAATTCTTCTCAACATTGAATGATAATTAGTATCCTCTGAAACCTGAAAATGTCCTATTGGCTGCAATGCTTGCTGGTATTAGATGGAAGAGGCCTTGTTTCAAGGCTAATGTGAACGGAGCCGTGCAGCGTTTGGAAGAGGAGAAGGGAAAGAGCAGGCCGGGGCAGTAGGGGAAGAGGCTAAGGGCATGCATGGCTGGTGCATCAGATGGGGAAAGAGCAAGTCAAAAGTTCACAGACTTAGTTCTAACTGCTTCCAGTCCGCTCATCTGATACCCCGTCTAGTCATTTGACACGCAAGCTCTTTTTAGATCAGAGTCATCTCTTAAATTGCTCCTCAAGCGGATGAATCTAGGCCATTACCAATCAGGTTGGACCATACGGTGCAATGGAGAACTTGGAGGGGAAAATGGTTTGGATAAGATGGAGGGAGGGGAGGGGGGGAGGAGGGATAAGCAGTGTGGAGGGAAAAAGGGGGAGAGAAAGGGGTAAGGGAAAGGGAGAGCGAAGTTGAGGGGAAGATAAAATGGAAAATAGTGTATTTTTGTGAAAACAAAGTTACAGTTTTATATTGTACACCAAATTCTAATTTGTTAAAAATTACAGTAATGTACACTGTATACCAAATTCTAGATGCATAGTCGAACAACCCCCCCCCCCAATTGTCCTTCAATGAGATGCATACCTTTATATATACATTTAGATTGTAATCTACTGTGTGTGTGTGTGTGTATGTTGTGATGTATTGCTTGTGTGTGTGGTGGTGTGTTAAGTGGCTTTGATGAAACAATGACATAATGAGTAACTAACTGTATTTACCCATAGCGACTGATAGCCTTCCTATAGAGATAACACACACAGGAGTACTGTAGAGACACAGATTATCGCACTGCATGTATCCACTACACCACTACATCCAATAGTTGATTCAAGATAAGGCACCTGTTTGGAATGGTATGCACTACCTACTGAGCTGCATGGCTTAAAATAAGTGTATGCTTGCACATTTAGCACTCAAGGGAAAAATTAAAAAATTCTTTGCGGGGCTTCTGTTCAAGTATGATATCATGAAATGAAAACCTCAACTGTGTCTTGTCTTACACCCGATGATAAAATACATTTTAGAGGGGCTATTTTTGGTATTCATGGGGGCTCTTTATGGCATACGGGGGCTGAACCACTCAGAGCCCCTGTGTGATTTTATCGTTGGTAGACTTCATATGTTGTGGTCCCTCGTCCAAAATCTGAGTACTCTAGTTATTTTTGGTGACATATTATTTCTAACTTTTGCATTATTGATTAAAATGAATTAGTTTATATACCTTCAATGTGATCAGTATAATTTTTTTCTTCAAATTTGCTTGTTGTAAAATGTGTAGGAGATTCTTATCAAAAGATGGTTATAATGATTTTTGTTATCTGTGCTTGAAATATCCTAATTTCTAATAAAAAAGTGTCGGCATTATTAAGAATTTGCCCAAAAAGTACAGGTATCAAACAGGAAGTAAAACCATGTGAGAGTTGAAATAGGGTGCAGCAGTACAGCTGTGTGTAACTAACGAGACAATGGAAGATGTATCAAAGAGAATGGGTGTGTTGTAGACAATGGGAGATGTAGAAAGAGAAACCCTCCAGTTCTAAAGACACTGTGTACTTCCCCTTTGACTACAGTTAAAGACCAGTTAGCCCTTTTGCAGGTTAAAAATATAACAATGGAAGAAAATACTGTTTGAGAACTTCCCTTCAAGTATTAAAACTGGAAGCTAACTTTGAGCAAAATTCAGTTGATTTAAAGATTTAGGGTAGGTTTTGGTCGTCCTAACTCTCTGTGGTTCCTATAGCTTAGAGACTGAGACCACAATCAGCATACACTACAGTTTGTCTGCTCCGAACAGAGGTCATGGATTGGTTGTCTGCGGTAATGGGAACAGTGCTAGCCATGTGAGCGCCATGCCACTGGCCGCTGCAATGTAGTATATTAATGTAGACCATGGTCACTACCTTTCAAACATAAACAAGAATAGTTGTTCACTTTTCCTGTAGGACTGCAAAATGTCCTGCATTGTATCATTGGGTATACTGTTAATCCATACCGAGTTTCATGTCTTTTGTAAAAAGGCTTCCCTGCCTTTAAGTGTGCAGCCGTGTGCATGCAGTGAATGTGATAATGCTCTGCTTGAATGCTCCATGACATTGATTTTGACATATTATCCAGTCAAAGGATTGGTGCACACAAAAGGCTGTGGGAAGTCTGACATTGAGCCCAAGTTGCAGTAGCCTTGCTTCTCTGTAGTGGTTGCCATTCTTTTCTCACGGATAATTAATTTTGATACCGTCTACATGTACATGTGTATGTACAGTGTATGTGTAATGCAACGACTGGTGTTATTCAGCTCTTTCACATTTCAATGAGCGTCTACACACACAACGGACCGTGATCCGTCTTAGTTGAAATGATTCCCTGACCAGTTTCTTTATGTTTCTCTGTACAATTTATCTTGTAAGTAAGCAGCCACACACAGAATTGTTTGCATGTGTGGACGTACACAGAGTATGAGAGAAGAAAGTGTGACATCTTGAGAGAGATAGAGAGACAGAAAGAGAGAGAGAGATAGAGAGACAGAAAGAGAGAGATAATAATAGCGGTATATGGTATATGAACAGGGCTAGAGAAAAATAAAGAGATGGAGATTATGTAGAGATGAATCTTCTGGCTGTATGTTTGCCAGTGAGCATCACAATAGACACTACTTGATCACAGTGTACAGTACACCAGAAACCCCAGCTAAATATAAACTAGTCAACAGAGAAACATGTGCTGTACACAAGGTTTCTATTCGCTTTCACTCTTGGTGTAAACACCACTTGAGGTGCATTTTGTACATGTACATGTAACTGATTACAGTGCATCAATTGGATTCATGATGGGTCGCTTTTGACTGTCTTCATGTGTATATAGGTGAACATGTGTACAATAAAGATCAAATTGTATGAATAACATGTTAACAAAATGACAGTACTGCGTATAAGTGCAGGGTGCGTGGAATTATGTGGATGAGGGGTGAGAACTCTTTCCTGAAATTATAGGGGGAGAAAACAGAGCCTGGTAGAAAAATAAAGTTCTATAAAAGCTATTAACTGTCTGATGAAAACCTTTTGAATAATCACAATACATGTACTTGGTCGACTCATAATGAATTCGATATGTTTTTACTCATGTTTATTTTTAGCTGATCTGTAATAGAGAATGCATTAGGTGTTCAGTTGTAAAGAGTATAAAGCGTACTTTGCTTTATTTTACTGATATCATTGACATGTGCATGTTAGATAACCATATGAATGAACAACTGACTGAAGGCCAAAATAAATATTTAAAATGAGATAAATTACCGTGATGATATATGGCAACTGCATGGGCGTTTGCTTTGAATTAGTTACACATTTCCACAAAGCATACACAATCAAATTGCAGCCAAAGTAAAGAGAAGGTGCTAGTACTTTGCTCTTGATTGGTTTGATAGTCCTGGGGCAGTGCTCCTGGTATGACGTTGGAAACCCAAGGCACCATAGAGGGCCTCCTCACAAATTATTACATTTGCTCATTCAAACAGATGCTCTCACTGTTCTCCATTTTGAATACAGGAATTGTATTGTTGACAAAGCATTGATCGTTATTGCCTAAAAAGTCAATTTTTATGATTTTTTTTTATCATAAAAGTGGAAATGAGTAGAGAAGAGTGATGGATGGATTAGTGAGTGGTTGGGTGGGCAGAGAAAGCAAGAGCTAATGAAAGAAACTGATGTGAGATGAAAGTGAAGTGATTAATACATGGGCATGTGGACAGTGTGACTGCCAATCTGGACCAATGCCTTGCATACATAGCCTTGCTTTCAGCCTTTTTATATTGCTAATTCAAACTTAAAGATACAAGTCTGGTACTCACAATACTAGTCACTTTTTCATTCTCCTATTTTTCTCCCTCCATCCAAAAAAACAAGCCGGAGAAGGAATCAAGGAATTGAGTCTACTTTAGTCAGACCTGGTTATATAAAAGTTTGGATTGAACATGGCCAATAGCCTGAGAGCCAGGTTAGCCGTACATTGCTACATGTAGACATGCTCCTATGGTGACTCATCGCTCATACTGATACTGATAGCACTGCTCAGCAGACTCCAATGTAAACATGTGGGACTGTAGAGGGCTGGCTGGGTCCATGTCATGGTTCAACACTGATCTACATGTACATGTAGATAACAAGATAACAATAGTTAGTGTGGCTGACCTTCAAGAACATGTACATGATATTACACGCTTTAGATGCAGCAGCTAATTGATAAGCAGTTAAAAAACATTATCGTTTTGTATGTAAATTTTATGGCTGTCGTTCAACCAATACAATACTACTGGTAACCCCAGAGCAAAGCCTGTATGTCCAAGGTTTATCCGACTAGGATCAACTGTGATATTCAGAGTGCATTCCACCAAATGAAACTGAATCACAAGTGAATGTTATAACTCGTTACCACGCAGTTAAGGAGAAAGTTACCAGGTTGGATCAGTATAAATAAGTTATTTACCAAAATACTGTTATACTGTATACATGTAAATGCATTAGTAGATTCACCCGCCCCTTCCCCACCCCCCCCCCCCCCTCCCCCAGACTTTCATACATGACCAATGTATGTAACACATATGTGACAGGTAATAATACCAAAGTTAAAGGACAAATTTGATAAATGTTTTCAGACAAATCTAGTAGAATTACCATGTTTCTAGTGAATATAATTCAAAAGAATAGAAATCCATACCCTTGAAAAATGCAGTCATGCCCACGTTCCACCTTGAAGGCACATGCAGTGTATTTATTACAATAATGCCTCTTTATTTGTGCTAATCAGAACTGAAAGATCTTAAATTTGTACTGTTGTACAAATATGTTTTCTTCTGACACAAGTATTTATAGAATGAATGCTCCATAAAAGTACACTTACCAGTGTGTAAGGAACAATAAAGATCAGTAATCAGATTCAAATAGTTCTTAAACGTATCATACAGTATACATGTATCTTCTGCGTGATTCCCGTGCATATGTGCATAAAATGTACAAAGGGCATATTGACTTTGAATACACAGGAACAGTACAGTTATGGGGGAAACATAAATTATTATAGCATTCATGTAAAGTACAGTGGACGTACGCATATGCAGATGGAGCAACTAGTGCATGTGGTGCAGTGGAAGTATGATGCGCAGGGTTAATGTTATGTTTGGGAAGCCATAGAATGATACTTCATTTTGTTTAGATCTCAAGATGTGCATAGTTCTCCTAATTGCACATAACTAAGATATCACCATATATATTATTTATATAATATAATATATATTTTACAAAGGTACCCAAGACATTAAAGATTTTGATGAGGTGTGGATTTGCAGCACAGGGCAAGCCTAACAAAAATCACTTTGTACAAATGTCCCATATAATGTTGGTAATGGACAGACTAATTGGCAACAATAGCATCTGACCTGATCCCAACACGATATGGGAAATTTGTGATTTTGAAGATACAAGTTAAAACTCTGTTCAGTGACAAATTTTTATTTGAGCTCTCTCCATTGAAGCAAAGCAAGTAAATCACTTGATATCACAGATTTCATGGTCCATTGATTAAGTATTGTTTGGTTATATTACATTTTAAAATTTTCCATAACTGTGGGTACATGCCGAGATACAATTTAGAGTTGACAAATCTATCATCAATTTATCTAAGTCAATAGAGCCTTTCAAATTGCTTTCATTTAATCACTCTGATTTGTTAAGGACTTACATCTATATCAGTATCTAAAGCTGCATGTGTGCTTTGTGTGGGTGCCATATCAAATGTACCAGTATAGGACTGAAATAGTCTATGACTGCTGATGATTGCTCCTAAGATAGAATTCATCATGCCAGTTGCGGGGAGTGAAATTTAATAATTCATGTATTTGATCGTCTCCAGGCTCAGGGCAAAATCCAAGAACTAATCTCTCTCTGTATCATATTCCATTACTGTTTACGGTAGTTTAGTAGCACATTACAATTGGCTGTGCATCTGCAGTGATATTTTTGACATTGTATGCAATTACTGTTTATATAAAACAAACCATTTCCTTGCCTTTTTCTCTAAATGTTTTCATTCCTTCCCTTGTTTTCACCCCTTCTCTCTCTTTCCTTCTGCCCTGCCCCTCTCGTTCCCCCCCAATTGTTCTTCTCCTTTCCCAGAACTACTCCTTGTCGATCTCTACTTCTCCCCTCCATCTCCCTCTCCCCTCTCACTCCTCCTCCTCTTCCTCATTCTCTCATTCTCTCCTTCTCTCCTTCTTTCCTTCTTCTTTCACCATTCTGCCTTTCTGCTGCCTACCCTGTACCTTCATTTCTTATCCCCTTCCTCCTCTCACTCTCCTATCCTTCTCCCTTCCTCTATCTTCCCCCTTTCTCTCCCTACCTCCCTCGTCTTTATTATCTGAGTTCTCTCTACCCTCCCCCTCCCTCCCCTCCCTCCCCTCCCTCCCCTCCCTCCCTCTCCACTCTTCTTCCCCTGCCCCTCTCTCCCCCTCTCCTTCCTTCCCCCCTGTTCTTCCCTTCCCTCTTTCCTTTCAAAAGAAAGACGGACATTGAGTCAGTAAAAACCTACAGTACAGAAGCTCCCAGGCTTAAAGCTAACTCAAGTTGTTCAGTACATGAGGTGTTCTTGATATAAAAATGATCTGTTCTTCATTTCCCCTACACACACATGTGTGTGTGTGAGTTTGTGTGTGTGTGTGTGTGTGTGTGTGTGTGTGTGTGTGTGTGTGTGTGTGTGTGTGTTGTCTGTGTTATGAGAGGAGATTACTGTCACATTCTGTCTCAAGTTTTTCTGCCAATATTGGATGTCTGTCTATGTGTCTCCTCTAACTGGCTCATTGATTGACTGATGGATAGAGGCCCCTCTCACAACTCCCTTTTAGAAAACTATGCTGCTGAGCATTCCAGGCCCTAATGTATAAAGAGTAACAATTGATCTAAATTGATCGCAAGTCCAATCCCCTTTCTGTAATGTACAGAGTTACGATTGATATCAATCACAGGTCTAGTTATGATCAATCGCAGTTCTTTTATTAGACAGGTCCTGGTAGTATACTTTGTTAAATAAATGGGGCATAGTCTGTGTTACCAGACATACTGGGTTGTTCCATGCACCTCACAGCCTAGTACCTAGGCTACTATAAACATGTACATTACTACAACTCATGAATGATATATGTATGCTTCAGTGGAGGTATTCATGGCTTATCTTTATTTTATGTCTTCATTCTGTTTCTTCTGCAGATCTGTCCAAGGCACAGCGAGCCTTTTCAGAAACCCTCATCAACTTCAACTTTGAGTGCATTGGTGCCTCGCAGACGGATGCAGAAATTGATATTTGTAAGTACAGTGTATCCAAAACCTTTTTTCAGCTTTTTATGCCACTACTCATTCTAATATCAACAAAATCTCATTATGGACCACTAGGGTAAAAAAGGAAAGATTTATTTATGGGGGCTACTTTTTAAAGATTGTCCGTCCCTTTTGCAAGCTTAAAATTTGAAATCGTCTATCACGATCGTAAATTGAAGAAAGTGTGATTCAAGACCATTTCTAAGAATAAAGCATGTTGAAGCTTTCTGTATATGTAAAAAATTTCAGCCGTTAAATTTCAAACCGACTTTTTTCGTACCACGAAAAAAGTATTAGTCTTTGTTACAGTATCTATGTGTTTATTATGCGTGTGTGAAATCCTAATTTTATGAGTAACTACCAAACTTTGGAGATGATTCCTTCCATAGAACAATTTTTTCATAATGCGTTTTATAATTTAATAAACAGATTAATCAATAAAGCAGATATTTCAACACAAACTGCTAAGAGCCTGAGGTAAAGACTATTAATCAGACGTTGTTTACGTGCATTATTTGAATTTTACACTACGTATCAGTTTCAAATTGTGAATATAGAGCTTGCTAACAGTTCTCTATATGTTTTGTCAATGTTTCGATGGTTTTTTGGTGATCTGAAAAAGGGACTGGCTGTCTTTAAGCCTGATATCATGAAATGAATGTTCTGCAGTGAATTATGTTTTGCATTATTTTACCCTCTGCATTAAACCCTATGGTATTTGTTTGAAGTTAAGTAAATCATGTGTTAAATGGCAAAGCATGCCCCCTTGGCAGAACAGTGTTGAACTGCAGGGGCAACCCTGGGTAAATAATGCTAATAAATAAATGAAATAAATAAATGAGGATAACTATAGTTTCACAGGGACTTTTTTCTTTCACTGAGCCTTAAGTTCTATTGAAGAGATGACTTGGGGGCCCAGGGCTCCCAGGACGATTTATCTCCCCAAAATTGCTGAAAGATCCCCTTGTGGAAACATTTATTTTGTCTCTTCCACAGCATAGTCCAGTGTATTGACTTCTCGATGTCACACTTAACAAGTACATGTGGTTCCTGCAAATATTCTTATTCTTCCTGGTGGGTTCATATTTCTCTTTGTGGTGCCAAGTTCCTACTGACCTTCAAAGACATGCTTAAAGTGGTCAGATTTATTCTCCACATGTAAACAGTCAAGGCTTATTTTCATTTTAAAAACTGATTTTTCACCCCCCCCCCCCCACTTACAGTGGTTTCAAAACCTTGCAAAAAGAGTGTGAACACTGAGGCAAGTGCATCATTTATCCATAGCTGTGATCACATGTCATGGTCTGTTAGTTACAATATGAAATGCACAAGCATCTCAATCTGCTTGTACTCGTACAGGTATCATTCCGGTATGAAGCCACATGGGCTTGTAACATGAAAGTGACATTAAGTCCTATGTGCTTGAAGAGTTTGGATTAGAAATATCCATCTACAGTCTGGACGCAAGGCTATATAGTATCTGGGATGGGATGAGCAAACTGGTTGTCATAATGTCCTGAAACGCCCAGCTCAGCTCAGGCCAGGCCAGCCGCTGCGCTGCCTAAACCAGAGCAGCCTAGCTGGCTTCCTTGTTGCAAACTCATCACATGTCTGCACGCTTCAGTGAGAGCAATAAAACCCAGCTCCCTCTCACAAGATGAAGGAGTTATTTTTAGACGCTATCGCTGACCCTCTATATTTCAGGGAGAAAAGGTGGCGATGGGGCGATGATTGAAGGAAGGGGTGGGGAATGATGACAAGGGAGAGAGTCACTCAAATACATTAAGTACATAGTCAGTTAAAAGGTTCCATTGGCAGTCCATTGATATGATGACGATAGAGAACAATTAGTCAGTGTGTTCTGGCGTTACTCCACGTACCAATTCTACTGGTATAATGGAAACCACAGACATCACATTCATAAGGTTTGTCAATAATATTGATAAAACAAAAAATTACAGCATGCTTAGCAACTCTCTTGCTCTCAACATTTTGACAGCATTTTGCTTCAGCTGCACTAAAAGCTAATGTGTGTTAAAAGACCAATGAACAAGCAAGGGAATGAATATGAGAAGGACAACTTGATTTCTCTCTATTCTCTGTTAATTGTTTCTACCGGTAGTTCTGGTGGAAGTTGCACTATTGTGTTGTGTTCTGAGTAGCAGTGACCTATATTGGAGCAGAAACATGGACCACAACTAAGAGACTGGAGAGAAAACTTAGAGTAACCGAAAGGGCTATGGAAAGAATTATGATTGGTGTTACAAAGAGGGACAAAGTTAGAAACCAGGATTTGAGAAAGAAAACTAAAGTACGGGACATAGTACAGGAAATTAAATCAAAGAAATGGAGGTGGGCTGGTCATCTGGCCAGGAGGAAAGATGACAGATGGACATATAAATTAACCATCTGGACTCCCAGAGCTAACACCAGAAGAAGAGGCAGACAAAGTAGGAGGTGGATTGACGATATTAGAGAATATGGTAGTGTGACATGGAAACGAACGGCACAAGATAGATCAAGATGGAAAAATGATGAGGAGGCCTTCCTTCAGCAGTGGAGAGAAATAGGCTAAATAGAATAGAAATAGAATATTGTAGTCTGATTGGCCTAGTTAGGGCTTTCATTAGATGGATGGTTGGCAAAACTAGCTACAGTGTACCAATGTTGCTTTATTGATACTTGGGAGTAGCTATTATTTCCAAATGTTGCATTTTATGAGGAATCGAAAGTCTTCTGTTATATTTGATATCTATCTACAGTATGCTTCATGTGCAGTACTCTTTTTCCCAACCTAGTAGGTGTCCAGATCAGATATAAACATGTGTATATACTTGAGTGTATGAGTCAGCGTTCGATACATAATGTACATCGCCTCACAGGCCAATCCATGCCCCAAGTCTACGCATAGGCCTGCACGTAATTTACTATCCATGTATACACTCCCCCCTGCTGTTATGAGTCACGCTGTTTAAGACCACGGCACATATTGTGTGTGTACATGTCGTGTTGTAGGCTGAGCTCTCAAGGTATGGTGGTGTGCATGCATGCAGCAGTGTGGGTATGGCTGACTGGAGTAAGTGGGCAAGAAGTGAAGAGCGCTCTCACAGGTGATGTCATTGACTGGAAGATGCCCGCTACCCACCAGCCAGCCATCCACTCCTGCCATCTCATTATCGATTCTCTCTCATCTTCCTTCTTTTCACTCCCGTACGGATTTCTATCTTTAGAAACCCTGATTTTAGATGCTCCCAATTCTGCATTTTTACTCTTTGAATGAGATACATGTAAGTTTGAGTCAGCATTGAACAAATTTAATGGACAGCGATTCCAAATGCACTTTTTGGTGTTTTAATTTAGCATGTGCTCTGGTTGACTCATTGCTGACAGTGAACTGAGACAGCCCCAAACATGCTCTGAAAATATCTTATAAACACCTTGATGTCCAACTGCCTATTGCTGCTTCTGGCCATACAAAGTCTGATAAATGCAGCCTACATGTATAAGTATCTCTATATTCATTAACATTCTTGATCTCTACCTCTCTGTCTATACTTTGTTTAATTGTGTAAACTTTTCATATTCTCATTTCAATCGCTCCACTCTCACTCTTCATCACAAACTCTGTCTGCTATCTCTCTTTTAAAGAAAATTTGTTCCTATTTTAAATTCTTCCTTTCTCTTTGTCTCTTATTCACTTCACCCTCTTTCTCCATTAAAATATTATAATACTGTATACATGTAGCTTGCAAACTGGCTGCCTCCAAACAATTTGTATGATTTAGAAAGTAAATCAAACTCTCTACATTTATATTGTCATGATTTGAAATCAGCCTCAAGCCAAAAAAATGTCTTTATTATGAAAAGGTAGAATAAATGAGAGGCATTAAAATTTGACCATAAAACTTACAATGAAATTTGATGGATGAATTTGTAGCAAAGTATAAACTGAATGAGACTGGGATGCTAGGAATGTGGGATTGAATGAAAGAGATCCTGTATCAGAGGAAGTAGGTCATCTGTCACAGGGTCAGAGAAATCAAACTGACCTGAAGACAGAGCTTTGCTGTATGTTTCATGGGTAATTGAAGCTTGGACTAATGTGTGTGATGAAAGATTGACTATATTTAGAAACCCCACATCATTCACAGTACAGATACATAAACCCTCGTTTGCCAGAACTTAGAATATGCACTCTGGATATATCAATAATGCATAGGAAATCAAATAATCACTGAGTGTTTTTCTTAGAAATCATTCGTAGTTCCTTGTTTAATTACGGTTGTTGATTGATAGCAAGTTGGTAAACATGTACTTTTTATGGTACGGTAAACATGTACTTAATGTGTTCAGCCATGCTTTTTTCACAACAGTGCATTTGATTTTATATTAAGTTTATTGTTTTGTGTATTGCAACCATTGTTAGAAAATGCAGTTACATGTAGATTAAAAATGAATATAGACTGAGGCATTACAATTTAAGTTTTAGATAGGCATTTAGTTATAGGCATTGAGTAAAGCGAAGGAAGCAGAAAAGAGATGGAGATACGGAGAAATAGATAGAGATAGGAAAATAGAAATAGGATAGAGATAAAAAGAAAGAGAAGAGCAGCATATGGAGATAGAAAGATAGAAATTCTATTTTTAAAATTGTGGAGTATTTGGAATTCATACAATTCGTAGTTCCATGTGGCTGGGGCTGATCTCCAAGGACTGAAGTCTGATTGTGTATGGTAGAGTCTAAGCCCATGTAATCCCCTTTGTACATGGAGTGGGCTGATAGGAATGCGGTGGGCCAAACCAGCAATCCATTTAATGAGCAATGGAGGATTTTCCACCACAAATATGATTATATGCCGCATTCCATTACCATTATTAAGAGTTCTACTTCGAACACTGGTAAACACACGCGACCAGACTTGGAAAAGTGAATATAAATGCACAATAACACTTTGCTGAATCTAAATGCTGGAAATTTCTCTACATGTAAATGAATAATCTAAATCAGTGTTTAAAATGTCATAAATGTAAACTTATTCAAGCAAAATGATTTCACTTTTTACCATTGGCATGATGATATGTAGTATCAGTAAGTTCTTGTTTTGTCAATGGGGCCGTTTGCCATATGCAAACCAATGGTGGTGAGAGCTGTGGCCATAGAGTTTATGTCAATTTGTTGAGATATTTTTATTTTTGTATTTATATTGTACACCGACATATGTTTATGTATACGTGCATGTATGTTTGTGAGTATGATGTAATCTTTGTAACACTAAATTGTTAAATATGTGAATATCTCATGATGCACTCAGTATTAATTTCTGAATGACCATTTAGCTCCTGTATGAAGAGAGATACTTGTAGATATATCTGGGAGTGACCTTGTGGATTTCTGTTCTGCTCTTTTCCCTGCAGCTCAATCCTTACGAGAGTTTGGAAGACTAATTGCCTCCATCGAAGATGAGCGTGATCGAATGGTAAGTACATGTACTTGTCACCTTAGTTCCACAACTACAAACCAGTTTGACTTTCTGGTATTTAATCTGGCACAATGTGTAACATACAATGATATATTTTCTCATCAAAATAAAGCTAAGAAATGAAAGGCCATTGATAAATTAATTGGTGTATATAGTAACATTTTTCACAGAATTTATAGATGATTTTTGCTTGTTAAATTTCATGATTTGTGAAGGGATGGAAAATAATGAATTTCCAGTCAAAGAGGCATGCGCTGATCTGTCGAGCTTGCATTGCGTATTTTGCATCTTCGGCCAGTGAAGACGCACCTCCTGTATGTGTTAGGCTGTGAAACATGCGCTGCTGTTTAAGTTGAGCAAATCTGCAGGGCTTGTTGTTATGTATCTTCTGTCCAGTGAAGACACACCTCCAGTATGTGTGGCTGTGAAACATGCACTGCTGTTTAAGTTGAGCAGATCTGCAGGGCTTGTTGTTATGCATCTTCTGTCCAGTGAAGACACACCTCCTGTATGTGTTAGGCTGTGAAACATGCACTGCTGTTTAAGTTGAGCAGATCTGCAGGGCTTGTCGTTATGCATCTTCTGTCCAGTGAAGACACACCTCCTATATGTGTTAGGCTGTGAAACATGCGCTGCTGTTTAAGTTGAGCTGATCTACAGGGCTTATTGTTATGCATCTTCTGTCCAGTGAAGACACACCTCCTGTATGCAAGTGGATGTTGGAACTTGTGAACTTTGCGATAACATCACGAGCCACGGGCTGCTTCCTCAATGCACCCAGACATCCTTGTGGATCTAGCAGTAATCTGGCACTGAATCTACAGGGTATTGATAACTCCTGTGCCTTCTATACTCTACTACCTTCATAGTGCTCATGGACGTACTTGAGAATATGAAATATATCTTGATCGCTAGCCATTAGTTCACAGTGAGGCTAAATATAAATCCACTTAAACTGCACTACTTTCCCTCGAGTGGTGGAGTCGGCGGTCTAATTGTTGAATAGCGCTGCAGTTTATCAGGCGTATCTCTAGTTTCATACCCATTCTTCAAGTTGGTTTTATAAAGCTGCATTCAGATTTCAGTACAATGAGGCGCTGCATGTTTTTTTGTTGTTGACTTGTTGCATGTTGAAATGATTTGCCCTGGAGCATTGTTTTCCCACATCTGTGAATGTCAAGTTAACCCTTCGTCTACCTGACATACCACTGCCCAAAAAACAAGATGATGAATATTCATAATGTGCTGGACAGTGCATTGCAATCAACAACCCAATACAAACATGGTATCATGAGTGTTCATTTCCGTTTTGAGAGTATCTATTTGTACACTTCCTGACTGATTTACTACTGCTACTTCTACTTCTTCTTTCATTACCGTGCGTGCATGCTCCTACACTTTAAGTTTATCTTCAGTTCATTCTCATTATAAGAAAGCACAATAATGAAAAAGAACCAAAATGTGTTCTATATTATGATAAAAAAGAAATGATTTGCTGCTGTCTTGCTTTTCATACTGAAAGTTGTTTAGACTATACATATAATACATTAGTTTGTATGTATATTGTGTAAGTCAAAATGTGCACTCTATGGACACCGTCATAACACAACCATAGCCTCATATTTTGGGGCCTAAAGCAGCACACCTTGAATGCAGTACTGAATCATGTATTACAAAGTCTGACTGGCTCAGTGGTAGCTATTACACACACTTGAGCTGAACCTGTAGGGTACAAAACCAAAAGCCATTACACTTAACCTATCTTGTAGCCCTATGGCCCTCTCTCCTATTTCCTCCTCTGACCACAATCAATTTATCCTTTTGAAAGTGACCACTTGTGCATACTGTAATAAATGTTTGTAATGTATGGGTATGCAAGACCAACATGGTTATCTTAGGATACAACTTCTTCTTCTACTACTACTACTACTACTACTACTACTACTACTACTACTACTACTACTACTACTACTACTACTACTACTACTACTACTACTACTACTACTACTACTACTACTACTACTACTACTACTACTACTACTACTACTACTACTACTACTACTACTACTACTACTACTACTACTACTACTACTCCTCCTCCTACTACTTCTACTTCTTCTATTACTTCTACTACTTCTACTACTACTACTACTACTACTACTACTACTACTACTACTACTTCAGCTACTACTACTACTACTACTACTTCTAATTCTACTACTACTACTACTACTACTACTACTACTACTACTACTACTACTACTACTACTACTACTATTACTACTACTACTACTACCACTTCTACTACTACTACTACTACTACTACTACTTCTTCTTATCATATACTGTTCTTATACTATTCACAAATTCATGTACTTCTCTGGTAGTACTAGTAATTTATTTCAGACTGACATTTTTCATGGCTAAGATCATGTCTGTATTGCAGTGCATGGCCAAAACAAAGCTGCCAATGTTTTGTTGAGAGGTTATTGACCCAGATCTCAAGGCTGTGTGGTATTGAGTGTTACAGTGCAGTGGCACCATCAGTCCATGTCCGGTGGTATTGGTATTCCCTGCTTATTGCAGGGTTCCTCTAGTCTGGCTTCAAGGCTGTTGGCCATTTTTCAATTATAAATACAATTTTCAATGAACGGGTCTGGCTGTAGTTAGACTACTGTATATGCCACATATTTTGACTGATTTACTACTGCTACTTCTACTTCTTCTTTCATTACCGTGCGTGCATGCTCCTACACTTTAAGTTTATCTTCAGTTCATTCTCATTATAAAAAAGCACAATAATGAAAAAGAACCAAAATGTGTTCTATATTATGATAAAAAAGAAATGATTTGCTGCTGTCTTGCTTTTCATACTGAAAGTTGTTTAGACTATACATATAATACATTAGTTTGTATGTATATTGTGTAAGTCAAAATGTGCACTCTATGGACACCGTCATAACACAACCATAGCCTCATATTTTGGGGCCTAAAGCAGCACACCTTGAATGCAGTACTGAATCATGTATTACAAAGTCTGACTGGCTCAGTGGTAGCTATTACACACACTTGAGCTGAACCTGTAGGGTACAAAACCAAAAGCCATTACACTTAACCTATCTTGTAGCCCTATGGCCCTCTCTCCTATTTCCTCCTCTGACCACAATCAATTTATCCTTTTGAAAGTGACCACTTGTGCATACTGTAATAAATGTTTGTAATGTATGGGTATGCAAGACCAACATGGTTATCTTAGGATACAACTTCTTCTTCTACTACTACTACTACTACTACTACTACTACTACTACTACTACTACTACTACTACTACTACTACTACTCCTCCTACTACTTCTACTTCTTCTATTACTTCTACTACTACTACTACTACTACTACTACTACTACTACTACTACTACTACTTCAGCTACTACTACTACTACTACTACTTCTAATTCTACTACTACTACTACTACTACTACTACTACTACTACTACTACTACTACTACTATTACTACTACTACCACTTCTACTACTACTACTACTACTACTACTACTACTACTACTTCTTCTTATCATATACTGTTCTTATACTATTCACAAATTCATGTACTTCTCTGGTAGTACTAGTAATTTATTTCAGACTGACATTTTTCATGGCTAAGATCATGTCTGTATTGCAGTGCATGGCCAAAACAAAGCTGCCAATGTTTTGTTGAGAGGTTATTGACCCAGATCTCAAGGCTGTGTGGTATTGAGTGTTACAGTGCAGTGGCACCATCAGTCCATGTCCGGTGGTATTGGTATTCCCTGCTTATTGCAGGGTTCCTCTAGTCTGGCTTCAAGGCTGTTGGCCATTTTTCAATTATAAATACAATTTTCAATGAACGGGTCTGGCTGTAGTTAGACTACTGTATATGCCACATATTTTGCAGGATTTTTATTTTTGCAAATTTTGCGAATCTGGACTATTCGCAAATTTAAGAACATGCAACATTATGAATACGACGTGCTTGAGCACATGCATTACTAGTACTAGTACTCCACAAACGTGAATTTAACCACTCGCGAAATTGAGATGACCTGACTTGAAAAAAATTAGAATCGCGAAATATATTGCGTATACAGTTATCATTCTTCATTTCTTCTCCAGCTTCCCAAGAGGAGAAATATACAGTGAGTAGTCTTAAGTTGAGATCAGCAACGTCCAGCACGCTGAAAGTCAGACTAGGATTTGTAACGGTTTTGCTCGATATTGTTTATACTTGGTAGGCAAGTTTGTCTTTCTTTGAAATTAGCATGCAAAACAAAAAACATTGGAGGAAGAAGTGAACCATGCACCCTAAAAAGTCAGAATGAGCATAGATTGAGGAGAAATCCATGTATATAAGTGTTAATTAAAGCAAGGTGATCACTAGAACATTGAGCATGGGTGTTTTCTTATAATCTCGCTTACAGGCTGTAATACACAGCCTTTATTTTCACAGATATTCTGATTTGATTTCATTTGATTTATTTTTCCATAATTATCTTCAACAATGATATACAATTGAATACACAGAATTAACAAGGTATAAACAAATATATATTAGGACAGTTCATCTTGAAGTTGCAAACAAAATGAAGTGTACGAATTATTATGGAGGGAAACCTAAAAAACATAGCTTGTAAAGCACAGCTTGCAGTAGAGCATAGCTCGCAGATGACGACATCAAAGACTTGTTCGCACCTCACGTCTGCTACTTGCTGTACAAGTATGCACATGTAACAAGACTGGGAGAAAATATGCACCCTCTGCTGTTTCTTACTACGCTATGTCGACGTGCGAAAATAATGTTGTTTTTCACTGTAATTGCATTTAACATTATAAAGCAATATTTTTTTTTGTTACATTGGTGACCCAAATTGGTGATTCATGAAATGAAGTTGTGAAAATAAAAGCTCAAACGAACTATTTTAGACATGAAATGATTCTTTGCTGATATGCTGATTATTTTCTCTTCCCCCTTGTGTCCATGTCTTCCCATCATGCAGTTGGAGCACGCCAAGGATCAGCTGATTGTGCCGCTAGAAGCCTTCAGGAAAGAGCAAGTCGGCCCAGCTAAGGTATGCACACTCAACATCAACAGTGCTCACCTATGTCATTAGTCTCAATCATCAACAGTGCTCACCTATGTCATTAGTCTCAATCAACAACAGTGCTCACATATGTGATAACGTCACACTCAACATCAACATTGCTCACCTATGTCATGAGTCTCAATTGAGATGGCAGATTTGGGCAGAGAAACAAAACTAGCAGCTCTTGAGCTGATGCAGTTTTGTTTATATTCAAATGATGACTGAAAATTACATAAAATAACGCAAACAATTACACACATTACAAAATTATAGTTGTGGTATAGAAATGGTAGCGTTGGGATTTGAGACAGGGACAAAATTAAAGGGGGATTCCAACCCTAACATTATGCATGTTACACAATCACAATGCCTAGTCCAGACAGTCTCTCATTTCAGACTATTGGTAATGCAGTTGCACATGAAGGTTAGTGATTTGGAAGCCATGCAAGGGATTTCCAAAAATTCACAACTTCCTTATAATATTTTTCTTAAACTTTTACCAATCCTGTTTTTTATTTTTCTTCTTTAACTCAATTCAATTAATTTTCAAGGTTTTGTTCTCCTTTAACAATTGATGTGTGGGGGCTGCTTTCCTAGCCTTGTAGAAATTATCTTGAAACTGACACTGGGAATCATCTGATACATTTTACCCTGTTTGAGAGAAAAAAAGACATTTCTCGAGCAGTTCTTTTGTGATTTGCAGGGTTTCTTCTTGGCAGTGTGTTAGCTGCATTACCTTGAGCCCTGGGAGTATTGTCATTCACTACCAGGAAACAATATTGTCTCTGTACTGATATATCAATTGTTTTATGTAAAGAGTTTTGATTTTGATTGATTCTCATATCTGTGCCCCTCTGAGTTGTGTGGCATCTCTGTCCCAACCTTGTCAGTCAACTGACATAGCTTCCCTTGAAATTATTTTGATCTTTCATTTTGGGGAAGGGTTGTATTATGGGTTCTGTAAATGGTTAATATATGGTAAGGACAGGCGCGGTGGAGCAACCCAATTACCGACCGACCCGAAATCCAGTGACAGCGGTACCTCATTTGCATAAAGTAAACAACATGTTTTCGCATAGTGCGAAAAAAAGTAAACATTTTTCTTGCCAAATAACTCCCGGAATACATATTTCTTTTTAAAAATGAGCTGTCCCAAAAAAAATAACTTGATTTAAGTGCAATTAAAGAGATTCTGTATGCTATCTAACGCATCTGTAGTCTGTGAATATGACAAGCTCAGATGTACTATCTAGTTCTTGAAGAGAGTTCTTCCGCAAAGATCACTGCCTAGTCTTATAAAGAGTAGTATCTTATAAAGAGTTATGATTGATTCAACTCCAATCCCTTATCTCTAATGTACAGAATCAAGCTGTGATCAATCACACTTCTTTATAAGGGCCCACAATGCAGAGCCTTTCCTATATCAATGATCAGGGGAAGGGATACTCAAAAAGCAGTTAATTCAAAGTGGTCACGTCCTTGCTTAAGGGCGGTGGAGCTGTGGCACTTCGAAGAGTCACCAGGAAATACTTAAAATTGAGTAATATTTCTGGCTACTTTGCAGATTTTAACCATTGGAATATGACTGTATCAAACAGGTGCTCTCTTGAGAAAATAAAGAGTAACAGTGATCTTTCCCAAGTGTATAATCTATTGATACAGTGAAATCATTTCACAAGGGTTTAGGACAAACTATCTAACACAGTGGAAATAAAAAGTGCCCCCTTGATTAATCAAAGAGCCCTTGTAAATTGTTTTCTTCCTCATAGGGTTTGATACAAGACATAGGTGAAGGTACTTGTTTGTATAAAATCAGGGTCAAAATAAGCCCCTTGTCCCTGTAATAGTACATCAAAGTTTGCTGAAATATTTAAGGAGACTGAAATGAGATATAGGAGGAAATTTTTATGAATGAATCTAGATAGAAATGCTTTAACACAAGGAATACAGAGAACATGTGTTGAATTAATGTAGCTACATGTAGCTCTACCAGTGCTGAGGATATCATGTTTTATCTTTCAAATAATAAATAATAATGTGTGAAAAAAATTAGCAAGGAAATGTTAGATTTGAATATATATGACAATTTGCCAAAAAGGAGAATTATTCATTGGTATTTTGCCCAAAAGTAATCACATGATTCTTTAGTTGATGCACAATATTTCCAAACCAGTATCCTACATTTATAAACTGCATATGTAAATAAATGAAACACAGCTTTCATGACCATTATTTCCTCTCTATCTTGTGTTATTTTCAGGAAGGGAAGAAGGATTTTGAGAGGCAGACAGAAAAGTTCTGCAAGTCGCTGGATTCCTACGTCAGTCTCTCAACGAGAAAGAAGGAAGCTTCTTTGCAAGAGGTAAACAAAAATGTCTTCCATTTTCTTCCCATCAAATATTTATTTTTTCATTTATCTGCACACAAATGCAATGGATAGCTATGTGAGCAGTAGCCTTGCTCAAAGGCTGTTGGACATTTCTAATCCAAACTAAAATATAGTCTGGTCCCAACAAGACTAGTCATTTTATGATTCTACTCTTTTCTCATTCCACCCAGAAGTTAAGAATTATTAGTCTACTACAACTAGACCCATGTATGGTATAGTTTGGATTATAAATGCCTAACAGCCTTGGAGCCAGACTACATGAGAGGGGCTGAGGTTTAAAGGGATACATCCAGCACAATGGTCTGACAACATCAGGTGTTGGACATCGTAATCCAAACTGAATATTAGAGTCTAGTGCTCATAAGACTAGTCAGTTGATCATTCTCCTCTGTTTGGGTGAGCAGGAGAAGGAACTAAGCATGAATAGTCTCTTGCAGACAGACCCTCTGTATTGAGTAGTTTTGATTATACATGACCAACAACCTGCAAGCCATGCTAATGTTCTCCGTGCTTGACTTGAGAATCTCTGGGATTTATTTGTGTTGCATTGCAAACAACCATGAAAGCAAGGATGACAAGGCTAAGTGTTTGCAACAAATAATAAAATATAACATCACACACAGATCGGGTACGGATGATCCAGTACATATCTGGCAACAGACATGAATAAACAAATTGAATTAAATTGAGTTGAAAAGAACATGTTTATTGAAACATCATATTCCAACTTTAAAAAATAAAAACAACAATTATGGTTACGTTATATTGCAGCCAGTTCATCATTCGAAACAGAGATCAATCTGTAGTGTTTATAATTTGACACCAAGGGCTGTTCATCTTAAAATCTATCTCTACATATGTTAACCTTCTCATTATCATGGGCTCATACACTATTTTCTAAATCAATGATCTCTTCACGTCTTGGCAGTATGAAGGTTAAGCACTGTTTGTTAGTTAACTTCAAATGATTTCACCTTTGGTACTGGAATGAGTTAGATTTCACTCTGAAGGTATCATCCACGCACCTCCGAGTGAAGAGAGGATGAAATGTGTCCGCTGAATGGGCTGATGCCATTTTAGTCAGGCCCCTCCTACTCTACTGTGTTGGTTTGACATTTACAAGCATGCGTGGTACTCTCGGAGGAGGAAATGAGATGAAAAGCACATGTGGGGCCGTGATTAAATGAGCACTCAGGGGGTGCATAGAGCACATAGTGTGATGGTCGTCTGATGGCCGCACGGTGCCACCATACTGCCCAGTCATACCACTTACAGAGCCACGCAGCCACCGCAAACACTCATGCACATACCGCCCAGATAGCAGACAAATGGTCCTGCAAATCGTGACAAGCACAACATTATTCCATATAAATTCCTGTCACTACCATGCATGTAGGTGCATGAATAAGTCAACGGGATTTTCCTGTTTGGTATTGAGGCATGAGGCAATAAATTCATGTGAACTTTGCCTGTAGTTTCCAGGCATAAACTATTCTCAGTCAGTAAATTTGAATCAACGGGTCTGAAATACAGAGACTTGGTCGACATGTTTGAGATTTCCTGTACTGGCCTTTCAGCCATCTAAATGTTACATGTTCACAGGCCAGACGACCTCTCCTGTCAATATGTATGCCACATTGTCAGAAATAAGGACTTCATCATGTTTAGGAAATCAATTTATGAAAAATCTGATTTTCAAATTTGAAGCTCATGATTTTTTTTTTTTATATGAGTGAGACTAGACACAAAGCGTTCTGCTATGAAATATTTGTACAGAGCATCTTGAAGAAGCAGTGAGGGGTGTGAGGCTGGCTGGTAGGGAGGGGGGGGGGGTAGGAGGGATGGGGGCAGGGGGTGGCTATGTCTTGAGTCGGATCAGTGAAAGCCTGCAACGTGGGCAGGAAATTGCCCCAGATATTTGACCGTTTGTCCTCTCGGTGCATGTCAGCGATCGTCATGACTTCCCAGCAAGCCTTGTCAGCCAACCCCAATATCTTCAGGGCAGGGGGGAGGGGGGGGGGGGGGAGAGCTGGCAGTACCGTGCACCTGTAAGGAATCGGGGTAGGAGTAATATAGGAGGTGGGTTAGGGGAGGGGGGGGGGGTTATGTTAAAATGGAGGTGGGTTTACGGGGGTGAGGGTGATATAGGATGTGGGGTGGGACAGAGGGAGAGGGCGAGATGAATTGAACAGGTTGCTCGCAGTTATGAATAAATTATCCAGACGTTCATTATGAATCCATTGCTTCTCACAGCGACCGCTATCCTAATATCTTCAGGGCAGGGAGGTTAGGGCTAGCAGTATGTGTGGTGCATTTGAAAAGGTCATACGTTTGTAGGTGAGGGTAGGGAATGGGGGTAGGGAGTGGGGCAGGGTTAGGCTTGGTAGAGTAAGAGTCGAGGAAAAGGAGAAGACAGGTGGGGGCAGAAGACAGCGTCTTGGTTGAAGATCTACTTGTTCAAATGATATGACACACCCAGTTCGTATCACAGATACCCCAATGCTTATTAAGTTAATGGTTGCGTCGTTATCACTGGGTCCGAATGTCATTTGATTTGAAAGATTTCATGATTTTGAGATGATTCGTTGGTGGTGTCCTGAATTCAAATCCAAATGGGTTCCATGGTTCTGACAGAATGGCATTCCACTTATTTGGGCTACCATAATCCTCATCCCTGTTAACCCATTGCTCATGGTTAGATTATCTGGCTTTAGGTGCGTCTTTATTAGCCGATCAGACGAAATAGCGAGCTAGTTTGCAGATCCGGGGAACTAGCCTGAAGTTGCAGTTGCGTCTTCATTAGCTCGAAACTCGGGATACGTAAGCTCGAAACTCGGGATGCATAAATTATCACGAGTTTTGCACATACCAGCAGTGTGCGACAGGAATAGGCCATGACCGCATGGCTTCGGTTGTGAGCTCGCATTCACACACGTATAAAAAGCTATTACATAAACAATGCCTCGTGCACACTTGTGCATGCCGGGATCGAGAAATTTTCAGACCAATGAAGACGCTCCGAGCTAGCTCGAGCTAGCTCCATCTAGCCCAAGATTTCTTTGGAAATTTTCTCGACCAAATAGGGAGCTATTTTGCCTGACCTGGCTAATAAAGATGCAAATAGCTACATGTAGCTAGTTCATGATCTGGCTAGCTAACCCGATCAGAACAAGCTCGCTATTTCGCCCACATCGGGCTAATGAAGACGCCCTAGTGTGAACCCTGGTCTGATTATAATGTCAAAATTGGCCATAGAACTGCAGTAGCCAAAGGGCTTTGGCTTAATCGTGCACTTTAAGGAGTTTGAAGTAGAGAAAATCCAGCCTGCATATATGGGTTCAGTAAAGAACGGGTTAAGGCATGATGATTGGTACATTATGCGCTCAGCGACAACCATAAAAGCCTTCTCAGGCAGCAAGATTAGCCAAGGGGGTTGATGATATTGCTGGAGCGCTGTACATGCATGCATAATTAATAGGGCATTATGCACACGTTGCTGACACTGTTAATGAACACATGAGAGGTCGATGACCTCTGCTGTGGCATCTGAGGTCACAGTGTGAAAGGAGGCTGTCCATGAAGATATTGATTGGGGTCTTGTCCATAGGTAGGTGAACCTGCTGAGTATGCCTGCATGTTTAGTTCTTCCAAGGCTAATTCTCTTCTGCTCCTGCTCTCTTCGGGTGAGCCGGATGCTGAAGAGTCTGAAAGGGAGCCTAGGCCAGCTGGAACAACTTGAGAATCAGATTAGAGAGGAGGAGACAAACATCTCTCATATCAAAACTGCGGGATACATTCATGCTGATATGTTTCCATCATGTACTGTGTTTCTTTAGTTTGTATTGAATGTTAGCTTTAGAGAGAAAGCCAGTCATTGTCTCAGAGCTACATGTATAATCTAGACAAGCCAAAGTCAGGGTCGGAGCAGCCACATGGGGGGATGAGTAGGAGAAGGAGAGGAAGACGGGCAAACGGAAGAAAGCGCCACATCACGATAGAAGGAAACATGAATAACGCCCGCACCCTGTCACATCGCGATCCTTATCAAGGCAGAAGCTCCATCCTGTGGTGTGCATAGCAGAGGAAACTCTAAGAAATCATCCACATTGTGGGCACATGCAAGAGATGCTTAGATACGCTTTGTATTGGGAGTTGTGGAGTGACCTTTGACCTCAAGGCATGCTCATGTGACATGTCCACCCTATTAAACATACATAAAGGTGTTGGATGGAATACTCCCTATTAACAGAGTGTGAAGTTTGACAGTGTGTGTTTACATATTGCCCCTACAAATCTGTGTATTTATACTGGTAGCTACCATACTGAAAGCCTGAGCCTACAAACATATTTCCATTGTTGCAAATATAATAAAAAGCACAGAGTACAATTTACAGAATATTGTATACTGTATTGAAGTTCTCCTGGGATATTTATGTCAACCTTCCTTCCCGGTTAGTGGCATTAGAGTTGTTTTTGGACATTGTTGGAATTGTTGGCGCATGGATATGATGGCATGCATGTATAACATTACAAGTTTCCTAAGGTGCGTCCGCATTTCATTTGCTTTTAAGTATTAGACATGAGAGCATGCAGTCAGGAATCTTACCTGTGTTGATTTCACATGGATTGCATTTACGCATAAATGTAAACCTTTAAAAACATTTTCAATTTATGCCAAATACATGAATCACAAAATATCTCATGCAAATTTGCTGTGTCTGTGCAAGGAATCCGACACTAGCAAAACCAATCCTGATGGTAGATGGTTAAACCGCTTGAGTACCAAGCAAGGAAGAGCGATATAATTATTACAATCCTATGCATCTATGGTTCTGATGGGGCTAAACCTCTTGGTACCAAGCAATCCCGTGCATCTATGGTTCTGATGGGGCTAAACCTCTTGGTACCAAGCAATCCCGTGCATCTATGGTTCTGAGGGGGCTAAACCTCTTGGTACCAAGCAATCCCATGCATCTATGGTTCTGAAGGGGCTAAACCTCTTGGTACCAAGCAATCCCATGCATCTACGGTTCTGAAGGGGCTAAACCTCTTGGTACCAAGCAATCCCATGCATCTACGGTTCTGAGGGTTAACCTTTTGGTACCAACCCAGGGAATAGCGATATAGTTATTACAATCCCATGCATGTATGGTTCTGAGGAGGTTAACCTTGAATCTACATGACCAAGGTCCGGGGTGAAGTATCTTTGAGGGGGTACTCCCGGGTGCATGAGTAAAGGTCTAGTGTTTCTAATCCCACATTATTAGATTCCAAGTGATAGGGCCATTTACACTTACAGCCAGAATTGCCCATGTTTCTCAATTCACCAGCGTAAGTGAGAAGTTATTTTCATCAGCAATGCACATAAATCCCATGTAAGATAAGTTTGTGTGGCACACAAACAGGTTTAAAGCCCTGTTTGTGTATGACACCCTCTTTCCAGTGATTCTCAGCACATTAAAGTGACAGTCTTTGACACATCCTACCTTGCTCTGAACCAGTGATACAATCCCCTTTAATGGCATCAGTCATGAGACCCTAGTGGGGGGCAATTTACCAAGATCTGCAGGGGATTCTTTTGATATGATTCAATTACGTGACAGGCAAATCAGAGATGATTAAACAAACGACACGCACAGCATACGATGAGTCACTCGTATTGTGTTACCAAACTTTTCATTGGCTACTGCACCTTCTCTTAACGGTTATTCCTGTTCTTTTCATGAAACAAAAGAGCACGTTTTGAAAAGGTAGACTTCAGAATGATTGCTTTGGTTATAAAAAAGAACTGTTCATCTCATAACAAGCTGAGGAAGGGAGACAATAGAAAGACTTCCAAAAGTTCTGATCTTAAAGGTAAATGGAAAGAAGTGGTTACAGATCTGGGTTCCGTAATCCCATTCTCATTTGATTACAACATCATGTGAACGAAGGGTCTCAAAATGATTGAGTCATTGATATTAAAGGAGATCACAAACTGAGTGGTTGGCAACACAGTTCTGTCATGACTGCACCCCCTATACTCTGCACCACTTCCATACATTACCTGAAGATTACTGTTTCATTTATCATAGGAACATAAACATGAATATTGCAGAGCTGCCAACCAATATGCTGTTTAGTATTTTGGACTAAAAATAAACCTGAACCATTATTCAGGTTAAATCATATTACAAAATGCAGAACAACTGTGAACATTTTTTTTACCAACCAAGTTTATGTAAAGTTAATTAAGTTATAGTAATTTTGCTGTCACAATTCTGATTTTTAGACAGCAAATACTCCATCAAATTTAGGAAGTTATGTTGCTGTTAAACTAGATTGATTCAATCAAAGTCGGTTTGTCTACATGACTATTGCTTGACCCTGAATGTCCAGTCAGAGGTTGAGCAATGAGCAGTAGATGAACCTTGTATGAACCCTAGGCTGTTGGGCTTTTCACAACCAAAATATTCGATATAGATGTATGGTTTCACTAGACTAAAGGGTAATGACCATGCAAAGACATTGACAAGCTTCCAGGCCTATTTGGGAGTTTATAATTACACCTTACAAAGTTAAACAAGTGTTTGCCCCTTGATTGTTGATGTTGCCTGTCTGTACAAGGCTCCTTAAGAGGCCTGACTATGTGCTATATTTGATCTTCTTGTCATCTCATGTCTTCCCAAGATCTGGTCATTCCTTGGACCGGTGTACTTTCCTGTAATCATCCCCATCCTAACCTCCCTTTAACTTGAATAGGGACCAGAAAAATGATGTCTGAATTTTTGCTTGCGGTTTACTTATCTCACTCCCAGGCTGAAGCGACCCTGCTCTGCCAGACACGCTCTTTCAATTTGTTGCCATGGCAACCTGTGACTCATGCGACACCTGGGAAACTTGAGCAAGATTTCCCTCCTCTTTGGGCAAAGCTTGAAAAAAAGAAGAAAGGAGAAAACTTTTGATAGAATTCAGAAATGATGTTTGACATGTACATGTGCACCCATGCATTATCTTCATCACTGATCTCCTATTGTGGTGGCTTTTTAGTGTTTTTGGATGGTATTTGAATATGTTTGAGCAATTGAGGTTTGAATTAGTAACGAATGGTACAGAATTGATCTGTTTAAGTGACTGCTGTTTAAGCAAAAATGGTAAAAAAGATGCACAAAGATAGAACAGAGATAATTACAAACCAAGTGAAGCTAACAGACAGGCAGTAGAGGTATATTTAAACTAGTCCCAGTTTTACAGTTTGGTGATGATGTGGCAAACACCGAAGAGATGATTTCCAAGTGCTGTCTGTCTGGCAAATATTTTGGGTAATTTTGTGTAATGACATTTTCTCAAGTTTGACTGGAGAATTCTCACTGGTGACTTTGGCTGGCATTTTCAGGATTAAAAGTGCTTGCTTTGTTGGTAATAACTGCCATAATCTGACTGCCCCTCATCAAGCAGTCTCCAGAGGGCGCACTCCCTATTATGATTCATTTCTGATGGAGAATAAAGAAGAAACAAAGAAATATGATCCTGCCAATTTCAAACCTGTAATTTCCTGAGGGCCTCATAGTGACACACTCAACACCAAGACTTTTCAAGTCTTTCGACACTCAGATATGTCATGTCATCTTGTTCGTTTGACCATTTGTACATCGGTCCATCATCTCTGGTATATCCTGTGTCCATCTCTGTCCAATAGCATAATTAACATGATTATTATCTATTTTTATTGCTTGCATTGTTGTCATATTATACTGTCCATGTACCTATGCATGCGGCTGGGGCATATGTCAATCCCCTCAACCTCATGCTTACTACTCTTGAGTGCGTCATGCATGCTGTATAATAAGTATTCACTACAGGGTCGAGTGCTTACATGTAACCAGTCATGCGCTGTCTCTTTCCCTAATTGACATGGGACTATGACTGGTAGTGAGAGGGTAGTAGTTATCTCCCTCGGTCCCACAGGTAATACAATGTGTTTTAAATGACATGGGACTGAGACTATTTGGTACCGAGATCATAGTAGTTAATCCTCTCAGTCCGACAGGTTGTAGCAACCAAAAAAATACACGGGGGCGGCGGGCGAATTCGCCCCGGAAACACCTGAAAGAGCCCCCGAAACAGGCCAAAAATGCAATTTCGTGGGCGACACAAAAATAGGAAATCGCCCCCGTAACATTTGCCACACGACTAGACTACAAGCGGCCAATCCTACCTTGACGGCCGCGCACTGCACTGCGGCAATTTGCACAGCGAAGATTGAGAGCGCGCAAGCAAACACAGCATGTTTCACCGACTCACTGTACTGCTGAATGCATGCTGTGTGTAGTGCAGTATTCATCGCACGTGGAGCGTTTCTTCTATGCGCGCGCGCCCGATATCTATGGTAAGCCGTTCCCGCCATAATGCATGCCAAAACCATACGCGTACGTTCTGACTTGCACGCGTATGGTTTTGCAGACATGCCAACCAGTACGATTTTGTCGTATTTAGTACGATTTTTAGAACTGAATACGACAGTACGATTTTCCTTTAAAAAATACGATTTTCGGAAAAAAAAAAAAAAAAAAAAAAAAAAAAAGATTTTTTTTTTTTTTTTTTTTTTTCATCTTATTTTGTGTGTGTGCCATATTCAATGGCGAAATGCCCATTCTCTTTTGTAAAGTATCCTACCAGCATCTCACATTAGCAATTTGAGGATGTTCATTGGTTCATCGAGCACACCAGTCATGACAAAATCATGCATATTCAACCAATGCTCCATAAAAAATGTAAGAGACATTGATCCGGTTTTTTTTAAAATACATTTTTTGTTGGTAAAATACAACATTTTGGATTAAAGAATACAGTTTTTGAACTCCAGAAGTTGGCAGGTCTGGTTTACATGTAGGTGACTTCGCTGATCTTTATTCTAAGATCCAAATACATGCTCTCATACTTTTGTGATAGCATGTGTTGCCACTTATACATTTGCTTTACAGCGAAGATGTCTCCCATTATTGGTAATACTGTAATCGGTATGGGATGAAAAGAGTGAAGATCAGATGAAAGAGCAAACATTTCACTTTCCCATTGTTACCAGTAAAACATTTTTCTAACATTTTCCTGGCTTGGGGCCAACAGGCCACTGGTCATGTTGAGTTTTCGTGAAAATCTGATTTTTCACTCAAAAATACGATTTTTGAGGATATTCAGTCTGATTTTTTGTGTCAAGAGGTTGGCATCTCTGGTTTTGGCACGCGTTTTGGCGGGAACGGCTTTTCATAGTTTCTTCCATGCGCGCGCGCCCGATACGAATGCATAGTGCATACCTAGCTAGGCCTAGGCGCTGGGCGAGACGGCGAGTCGGCCATGCATATGATCGTACGTGTACTGTGATGTGTAGTGTATTCAAAGCATACGCGGTACATGAATAATGAATGCATCCGTGTCGAGCTTTGAAGTTTGAGAAGAACATGGATAAATTCCTGGTTCGAGCGGAAACAACAAGGGATCAATATCTAATGACCCGTTCATTAGCGGTACGACTAAAGCAAAGAAGTTTTCGGCTTCCCGTACAGCCGCTCGAACCAGGAATTTATCCATGTTTTTCTCAAACTTCAAACTTCAAACTTCGGCCGTCAAGCTGCTAATGCTATGCTATGCATGGCATAGTCAGACGTCAGCGACTCAGCTCAGTCAGAGCCAGGGGCATAAACGTAAACATGCACAGTACATACGGAACGGTAAGTACAATTTGATATAAATCTTTTAATCAAAATTTAAGATTTGATAAATGTTATGTAGATCTAATGTAGTTGAATTTTGAAGATTTTCAATGTCAAGGAATATGAAAAAAAAAAAATGCACGGCAAACTGTGTTGCCCATGAATGGTCACAACGGGATAGTCACAATAGCTCTCCCGTAGTTACGGCCGCCTTACTAGTCGGCAAACGGGTATTGCAGCTGCTGTGGCATACCAGTTTGCCGACTAGTAAGGCGGCCGTAACTACGGGAGAGCTATTGTTTGATTGTGAGTATCCCGTTGTGACCATTTATGGCCGGGCAACACAGTTTGCCGTGCATTTTTTTTTCATATTCCTTGACATTGAAAATCTTCAAAATTCAACTACATTAGATCTACATAACATTTATCAAATCTTAAATTTAGATTACAAGATTTATATCAAATTGTACTTACCGTACCGTATGTACTGTGCATGTTTACGTTTATGCCCCTGGCTCTGACTGAGCTGAGTCGCTGACGCCAATGAAATATTTAACCTGAATCAACTTTTTAATTTGTTAACCCCCCCCCCCTTTTCGTTTTTTTTTTTGGGTCACCCCCCCTCCTCTTTCTCCTCCAATTTTTTTTTAGTTTTTTTGGCTGAAGCCCCCCCATACGGTACTTACCGTACCGTATGTACTGTGCATGTTTACGTTTATGCCCCTGGCTCTGACTGAGCTGAGTCGCTGACGCCAATGAAATATTTAACCTGAATCAACTTTTTAATTTGTTAACCCCCCCCTTTTCGTTTTTTTGGGGGGGTCACCCCCCCTCCTCTTTCTCCAATTTTTTTTTAGTTTTTTTGGCTGAAGCCCCCCCCCCCCGCCCCCCCCACTAAGAGCACTGTTTGAGACTTGACGGAATGGAGAAATTTGTGAAGAAAAAACACTCCCCAAAACCCACCACTATCACCCCCCCCCCCCCCATGCTCATCAACTTCTCGTAACCCCCCCCCCCCTTACAATAATCCTGCGTACGCGCCTGACACACACACACACACACACGCAAAAAAAAAAAAACGCAAACAAAACCGTGAAATAGCTCCAGAAATTGTAGCCCTGGAAAGTGGAAAAAGAGCCCTGGAAAATGAAAAAGTAGCCCTGGAAAATTTTTAAGTTTCTCCAAAAAGAGCCCTGGAAAGAAAAAAAGTAATTTTTTGGTTGGGTTGTAGACTGTGGTGTAATTGACATGAGACTGTGACTGGTACTGGTACTAAGAGGGTAGTAGTTAACCCCCTCTGTCCCATAGGTGATGAACGATGTAGTAAGTGAAGTGGGACTATGACTGCTTGGTACTGAGAGGGGTAGTAGTTATCCCCCCCCCCCCTCAGTCCCATAGGTTATAAACTTTGTTGTAATTGACATGGGACTGTGACTGGTACTGGTACTAAGAGGGTAGTAGTTAACCCCCTCAGTCCCATAGGTGATGAACGATGTTGTAAGTGACATGGGACTATGACTGTTTGGTACTGAGAGGGTTGAACCACTAGTCTTATGCTGCGCTGCTTCATACATGGCACATGTAGGTAATTTGTCTCTTGTGTGTTACCTACCCACCTGGCTGTCACATTCCTGAAGAGTCAAGGTACTTTAGTCCCATCCTGCTAGCCTAGCCTAGTCTACCTGCACAAACCCAACTGGGATACTTTCAGAACAGATTTATAGCTATCGGTAGATTTTGAGGAGAATTTGGACAGGTCGTTTCAAATCTCTGGGTTCGTGTAGCCTAGGGATTGGAAACCGCCGTCTGCTCTGGTTCACACCACAGTGCATGTGTTCAATGCGAGCAATGCCCACTGCTTGATGCATAGCATACTGACAGGGGCAATGTGATTATCAATGTAGACTATGGTCACTAAGTTTCAAACTTGAACAAGGATAGTTTTCCACTTTTCCTGAAAAGGTTTGTGTAGCTATCACAGAATTTCATACATGTTAGCATTCGGGTATACTGCTGATTCCTGATGAGTTTCATCATTTTTGCTCATAAGCCACTTCGTAATTGCAATGTGCGCATGAGCAGATTATTGCTGGTAGAACATGACCTCAGGCCAATTTCACTACTCTCTGAGTAAAATGGGAATTAATTAGATGGTTGACCACATTTCAGTTTATTATCATGCAAATATGGCAACAGCTATTTAGCTCTGAGAAGGTAGTTAAAGAACATTCCACCATGTGCACCTGCTTCTATTGTTGTTCTGGGCACACTGTCTGGCATGCTGTGGCAGGCAGTGGGCGTGTCAGTGGGCGTGTCAGGGGGCATGTCAACGGGTGGGTTAGAGACCATGCCATGGGCATGCAGACCAGTAGTTCAAGTCCCACCAGGGGCTGGGGTTATCAATGTCAACCCAAACCAGACGGTCCGTCGCCAGGCGGTCTACCAGTTCAAGTTCAGGTTCAAGTTTTGAACTTTTCTAAACTTGTTTTCATTGTTTTTCATTGTTTTCAAGTTTTCATGACACTAATCCTCAATCCCAAACCTTACCCTAACCCAGATTGTAGAATACCAGTAATCAAATTGATAAAGCATGGTGCTTGAGGTGAAATGTGCGACTGCTGCACTAGGATTGGTCATTCACCTCAACAGTGCACAATTTTATAAACAGTGATTCCTCCCTCTAAAGTTTACAAACAGAGTGTGACTTTTGGATGCAGCAGTGTACATAGCAGAAAGAAGGAGCAGAAAGAAGGAGCGTCCTATCCTAGATATATGCTATGTAGACTTCCAGACTGTTGGGCCTTTCTAAACCAACCTATTCAATAAAAAGGTCTGGCTACAGTAGACTAATCATTCTTAATTTCATCTGTGGGACAGACTGATAAAAGAGGAGAATGAGCATGTAACTAGTCTTGAGTACTAGACTCTGCTTTTCAGTTTGGATTAGAAATATCCTCAGCCTTGAAGCCAGGCTATTATGCTTTTCACACTGGCAAGAATTTCCTTAGCCCCGTACTATAGGTGGGGTTAAGGGGGGCCTTAGCCCAACCTATAGTACGGGGCTAAGCTTAGACCACTTTCTGTTCTCATTGGTTTTTACCAAAGTGGGCTAGCCCCACCCATATTCCGGGATTATTTGGCCCTGCAAAAAAGCAGGGCTAACCCCGCAATTGCAGGGCCAAGCCAAATAGTCCGGGGCTAAGAGCGCTAATGAGAACAGAAAAAAAATAGTATGGGGGTAAGGAAATAAGGTGTCAGCTCACAAGGTCGAGATGCTGAGACCAATCAGATAACGCCCGACGGGCGAGTGATCTTGATGCGGAGTTATAAAGAGCACATATGTGCAAGACGTATACTCATAAATATTCATAAGCTGTCGAGAAAGTCCGGGACTAACGATTTCGAGTGGGAACAGTGTGGATTTCCTTAGTCAGGTTTAAGAAATAGTATGGGGCTAAGAAATGTCAGTGTGAAAAGCTTCAAAAATAGTCCGGGTCTTAGAATAGTACGGGGCTAAGGATAGTACAGGGTTAAGAAAACCCAATGAGAAAAGGGTATATATGTAACATCCTGTGATGTCTGGTACCAGCTGATTGGAGCTGGTTCTGACTACAACAGCTGACTAGAGAGACTAGCCTTCAGAAACAGACATGTCCTCTTTCTGCAGAGCTATGGCGGCAGATCTAGGCCGCTTCTTTCCATGGAGGCCTAGAGTTAATACTTCATTCTTTTATCGTCCTTCGGCCTAATTATATTAAGACTCTTCACGTCACTGACCTACTTTTTATTTATGAATTTCATGATATCAAAATAAGAGAAATAGTGGGCTAGTTTGTCTGCCCTCTTGGGAGCTGATAAGCCACTAGTTGTTGCTATTTAGTAGTGCAGTATAGTGCCCATTGTACGCTGTTGTGTGGAGTGAGCTTGCAGACTCATTTCGATTGCAGTTTGATTACGATGTTCCACTAAATAGCTTGCTAGGTGCGTCTTGTCACCTAGCCCAAGATTGTTTAGGGTAGATTTCCCACCCAAATACCTGGCTATTTTGCGAGATTGGTAAGCATGATGGCCAGCTGGCAAATAGCATGTTCACACTGCAAGGGTGGAGCCTGGGTGAATCCTGGATCGCACTATGATAGCGTGATCCATGGTCTGCCCAGTGGCATGCCGCCAAAGAGGCCTCCACAAATGATGTAATTAATTAGTTCCTGTGATTGCCCAGTACTCCTTATGTGTTGGTTGTGGTTTAGGGTGGGGTTTGGGATGGGGTAGGGGGGGGGGGAGTGGGGTGGGGTGTGCAATGTCTGTACTCCTGACATGCATGTCTGACAGGCATCTTGTAGGCATAGTTTGACTGACATGAGCATCTTGTCTCCCATTACCCATCCCAACAACCAAGAGCTATGTCCTGCACATTCCTGGTGACAGCATCTTGAAGGTCACATTGTGTCTCTGGTATTCAGGGGGCGTGGTCAGGAGGATGTGGGTAGCATTCACCAATCCACTCTAAACCATAAGGCCATTTACACTAGTAGCAATGTATTGTCATGTTTTCAAAATCACCACCTAAAAAGAAGACATTGCTAGGCAACTTCCCCCCAAACACCACCCAAAGAATCTTTTGAAACATCGCACTCAGATGTGTGACTTTTCTAACACTCTTTTGATACAGCGTGATGTTTGGCCAGTGTCAATAATTACTCATGAACAAATTTGACCTGTGACTCATGGAGGGAGTTTTTTTTGAAAGGAGTGTATAGTGTAATAAGTCTCTGTTACCAGATTTTTTAATGGGAGGATTGTGTCGGCCATACTTCAGGATTATATTTTTTTACCACAGTTGCTCCAATATCCTCAATGTTGTGTTCTTCTCTTGAATAAACAAGGAAGAATAGGAAGAATATTATACATGTCTTTCAATACATCAGTGCATTTTCATTGTAGCCCATTCATTCTCTAAAAGTCACATTTGAAAAGTCTTTGCATAGAGGCTTGATATATATCATATACAGTACCAACATGACATTGGGTTATACATGTATGTGAGGAAGAAAGAAAATGTTCATATTTTCAACTCCTATGATCAGTTTATCCAACATGGCATGAGAATTAATCTTGTCAGGACTAAATCCAAATGTATACTTTTGACCGTTACGATTTGATAGAAATATCCTTGAGCCTTGCGGGTAGACTAACCTCCCACTCATACCTCAGTGGTTCCCCAGGCACCTCAGCTCAGACCCAATCCTATCAAGTCATATTTCCATTATGCCTCATTAGCAGGGGAAACCGCCCCCCTGAAGCCACCCCCTTGTTCACACCTGCCTCTTTGAGCGCTATAATGACGGGAAAGCGCTTTTATCAAATATTGTGATGATTAGTATTGCATTGCATTAGTATTGGAGCCTATTGGAGCCTACTTGACAGTGATCAGAGTTGAATCGTGTGCTCTTGTGCTCCGAGGGAATCATTTTAGTGGCCACTATAGACAGGTTGGCTGCTATAGACAGGTGGCCACTAAGACAGGTTTGACTGATGATTAGTATTGCATTGCATTAGTATTGGAGACCACTTGATAGTGAACAGAGTTGACTCGTGTGCTCTTGTGCTCCGAGGGAATCATTTGAGTGGCCACTATAGACAGGTTGGCTGCTATAGACAGGTGGCCACTAAGACAGGTTTGACTGTATTGTGATGATTAGTATTGCATTGCATTAGTATTGGAGCCCACTTGACAGAGAACAGAGTTGAATCGTGTGCTCCTATGAAGGCCACAGTAGCGCTCTGAAGTCTGTAGCGCCACCTAAAGATGATGATAATGAAGTTCATGTAGAAATGTGACTTTCTATCTTGAAATTGCATTTGGATAGCTTGAGAAGCATATTAAAGTCAAAGACCATTCAACTGGAAGCTCTTCAGGGTTTGCAGTTGTAATTGCACCTATACAGATCACCCATCCAAATATTTACTGTATTTTTTACCTTTGTTTTTTCTGTCTTGTGTGTGTGTGCAGGTGTATAAAATGAAAACAATATATTTTATCCTGACTAACTAGCTCCATGTCTTGTCTAATCTTGTTGTTTCCAGGCGGATGCAGCGCTGGACATGGAGAGGAGGCAGTTCCACAAAGACTCCCTCAACTACGTCTTCAGGATGCAGCAGGTGCAGGAGAAGAAGAAGTTTGAGTTTGTGGAGACGGTAAGAACCACTCATTTTGCCATGGCAACAGCTATTAGTTTCAAAGCTTAGTGCATGTTTCCAAGAAGAAGTTTGATTTTGTGGAAATGGTAAAAAATCACTCAGCTCAGCAGTTTGGAGTTTGGAGAGAGGAAAGCAATCAATTCAATCCCTGATTAGTTCTCTGTTATTGCAAGGAGTGAGTGACTCCAAGGTGTCATCAGTCATGCTTCCTTGTTGTGTCTATGGAACACCTTAATGTGACTTTAATGACATTCTAGCCCAACCAAAAAGGTCTGTCTGAATGCTGACTAACATTATGTTGTATCAGTGATATGTTGTCTCGGTAATCATGAATACCGAAACGCTGGTTTGACCAGCATTTCGGATGAGAGCTGACTATAGAGTCACGATGAATTACACCCAAACCGTGTGTGAACAGAAGGTCGTAAAATTTAGTCATGACCAACGAATCGCCATTCGTGAAAGCGCGCGCTCACTACCTTCAGTCAGCTGCTGATTCTTAAATCATGATTAAGGGAGACATTAAAAAAAGGGACAGTGTGGGTCGTTGTGATTCGTTAGTCATGATTCGCTAATAATGATTCTTTAGTGATGATTAAGGATGAAAAATTGTGTGTGTGGACAGGCTGTCAGACTGTAAGTAATGTCAAGAGGCTAGGATTGTGTCAGGTTGATTCCCTGGTGAGGTGTCATACCTTTGAAGCCATGTACCATACAGACAACCAATGAGTTATGAGTACTTTAGCTCTTGTCATGGCATTTACGATCATTGTATAAAGTAAATTGTTAAAAAGCAGTTATATTTAACAGATCCCTAATGTGTACATTATATCAGACCTCAAAAGTAGTTTCATGTCAACAGTAGTTTCTTTAGATTTTGTCCCACTCAGTTCGTTTAAAAACGCTGTAATGTGCAATTTTATTTTCTTGTGAAATGCTGTCTCGTGGCTTGAGGGGTCATAGCTTAGGCCATGTTACCATGATCATTCAATGTCACACTGTGTAAATATGAAAGGAATTGCCTCTCTTCATTGCTGAGATTATGAGAGCCACAGATTCTGTTGTCCCAGGCTTGTGAACATTTGTAGTTCATTCTGAACAAGTAAGAGTGAAGTACTCAAAAGACTCGTCACTATATCATTCTCCTCTTTCTCTCCCTCTGAGCAGGAGAAGGAATTGAGAATGATTAGTCTACTGCAGCCAGACCCATTAATTGAATGTTGTGGTTTGAATTGAAAATGCCCAAACAGCCGGGAAGCCAGGCAAAAGAATCTGCTTCTGTTATCATAACAAAACAAGAGTATTCCCTGATTAATACCCCTTGCTCGCCCTCTTTCTCCTCCCACAGTTACTGGGCTTCATGTACAGCTGGCTCACCTTCTACCACCAAGGTAAGACAAACACAGAAAAAGTAGATTTTCAGTCCTAATCTATTGATTAATTGATTGATTGATTGATTGATTGATTGATTGATTGATCGATTGATTGATTGATTGATTGATTAATTTTCTCATTCAGCGCCCCATCTTATAAAAAGTTGCAATTGATCTTAATGGACAGCAAGTCCAATCCCCTATCTCGAGTGTACAATGTTACAATTTGTATTAATCATAAGTCAATTGACAATCACATCACAGGGCCCATGTATAACACGTACTGATCCACAGCACAGGCTTACGGGATCACCATACAATATTCTCACAAGCACATAGATACAATTAATGACAATTATAATGAATTGCTCAAACAGAGCAATGGTGTCTTTCTCAATTTTCTGGTTGAAGTGAGATGAGCTCTGGGCCCTATTTTATAAAGACTTGCAATTAATCACAACTTGACCTATGATTGATTCTAACTTTGTACATAAGAAGAGATAGGGGATTGGACTTGCGATACATTCTGATCAATCGCTACTCGTTAAAATATCGGTACCTGGTCTAATGAAGGCATGATACATTCACATAATGCTGCATTTAGCTATGCTACCAAAATCAGTACTAGTATGTGAATCCCAGCACAGTTTGCATGTATCTCATGGAGACTGTGTGTGAGGCTGATTTATTGTATTGTTTTGGGTTGCCTGCCAGCTGGGAGAAAAAGATGATTTATATCTCAGAAATGAGTAACAAATTTCATCCAATGAAACTTACAACAGAAAAGAAAATGGTAGCTTCCAGGCCTTATCCAGAGGAGTTGGTGATGGATATCATGATATATATTTATGCCTCCGCCACGAAGTGGCCGGAGGCATTATGTTTTAGGGTTGTCCGTCCGTCCGTCCGTCCGTCCGTCCGTCTGTCCCGAATCCGTTTAGGCAATATCGTGAGAACTGTGAACCAGATTTGCTTCAAACTTGGTACATGTGTGTATTGCATAAAACCAATGAAGTGTGTAAAATTGGGGTCAAATCTGATTGAGGTTAAAGGTCAAAGGTCAATGAACATTGTGAAAAATTGCCAAAATTGACCTTTTTCACATTAAATCCAAATCCAAGGATACAATTCTCATCAAACATGGTACAAAGATGGATCACTACTTGGAGGTAGACTGGTGACATTTTGGTTAAAATTCCTGAAAGTTTAGAGGTCAAAGGTCAATGAACTTTGTGAAAAATTGCAAAAATTTGACCTTTTTCACAATAAATCCAAGTCCAAGGATGTAGTTCTCATTAAACATGGTGCACGGATGGATCACTACTTGGGGATAGACTGATGAAATTTTTGGTAAAATTCCTGAAAGGTCAGAGGTCAAAGGTCAATGAACTTTGCCAAAATTGGCTAAAAACTGCCCCAAACTTTATATTTTTCACAATAAATCCAAATCCAATGGTACATTACCAACTAAACATGGTGCAAAGATGGATCACTACTTGGGGGTAGACTCATAACATTTTTGGTGAAATTTCTCAAAGGTCAAAGGTCAATGCACTTTGCCAAAATTTGCTATTTTTCACATTGAATCCAAATCTAATGATTCAATCTAAACAAACATGGTACAGAGATGTGTCACTTCATGAAGGTAGACTGGTGAAAGTTTGGGTAAAATTCCTGAAAGGTCAGAGGTCAAAGGTTTATGAACTTTGCCAAAATTTGCTGAAAATTGCCCCCAAATTGATACTTTTCACAATAAATCCCAATCCAATTATGCATTTCAAGAAAACATGGTACAAGAATCACAAGGATACAGGGATGGATTTAGACAGACTGGTTAGATTGGAAGTCAAAGAAGTAAGAGGTCAAAGGTCAAATGAACATTGCCAAACTTCGCTAAACATGGAAAAACAGAATAAATGGTATTTTAATTTCACATAGGAACTGGAACATTTCCAACCAAACAAACAGATTTTCTGAAAATAATCTAAATAGAGCTAGCAAAGAGGCGGAGGCATATTTATCGACTGCGTGGCAGTCGAATTGCTCTAGTTTCTCACTGGCTTCATGTTTTGATTTGCCCTGTGTCTAGGTCACGAGGTTTCAAGAGAGTTCAAACCGTACATGACTGAGCTGCAGTTGAAACTACAGAACGTGAGTATTACACAGGCTAGATATCTGCCTCATTGTTTGAGTGACAATAAGATGACAAGTATAACTTTTCAAAACACTGACTCTACACAAATTTAAAGAGTTTTTTCAGGTATTCAAAATGAATCTTTAAAGTGGTTTGATGTCCCACTTTTTTTTGTAATTCATTGAGTGAAATTATTTTGGGAAAAGTCCAGCTTTTCTTTATTTCTTATTTTGATCTGTTATACAATCCTAATAGGAGCCAGGCCAGGATTGGTATGAAAGAAAGCAGAATATGTTCATCCATGTACACACATGGATTGTGTGGTGGCTCCCCAGTGTTTAAGTGGATTTATCCTCTCCATATTTTCTATCTTTGTCTTCTTTTCTTGATGTCGATAAGTCCGCTCAGACTGAGTCCGTTCTTTCCCACCTGACAAAACTGAGAGTGCAAACAGACGTGGGTTAAATCGGATACAAACAGAGTGTGGCTGCTGTTTGCAGTGTCAGGTTCACAGGGCACATCTGTCAGGCCACTTCTACAAATAGTGACTGGGAGGGAGGGGGGGGGGGGGGGGGAGAGGGGAGCGGCACTACTACAAATAGTGACTGGGAGGGGGGGGGAGAGGGGAGCGGCACTACTACAAATAGTGACTGGGAGGGGGGGGGGAGAGGGGGGAGGGGAAGGGGGGAGGGGCACTACTACAAATAGTGACTGGGAGGGAGGGGGGGGGGGGAGAGGGGGGAGGGAGAGGGGGGAGGGGCACTACTACAAATAGTGACTGTGAGGGAGGGGGGGGGGCACTTCAACAATAGTGACTGTTAGAGAGAAGGGTGGCGGTGAGGGGGTGGGGTAGGGGGAAGAGGGGGAAGGGGAAGGGGGGAGGGGCACTACTACAAATAGTGACTGTGAGAGAGTGGGGTGGTGGGAAAGGGACGGGGGGTGGGAAAGGGACACTTCAACAAATAGTGACTGGGAGAGAGTGGGGTGGCGGGGAAGGGGAAGGGTGAAGAGGGGCACTTCAACAAATAGTGACTGGGAGAGAGTTGGGTGGTGGGGAAGGGGAAGGGGGGTGGGGTACTACTACAAATAGTGACTGGGAGAGAGTGGGGTGGCGGGGAAGGGGGTGGGGGTGGGAAAGGGACACTTCAACAAATAGTGACTGGGAGAGAGTGGGGTAGGGGGTAAGGGGGAGGGGGAGGGGGTGGGGCACTACTACAAATAGTGACTGGGAGAGAGTTGGGGGGGGGGGGGAGAGAAGGAAGGGGGCAAGAGAAGTTGTCTGTTACTACAAATAGTGACTAGTAGACATAGAGGAAAGTGAGGGGCGGCTAGGAATGGAGAGAGGGCGGTTGTGTCATTAGGGGCATTCTAACAAACTGTGACTGAGACATGTCATGTGATAGTAGTAGAGAGCAAGGGCATGCTGAGTGCTGAAAGGAAGGTAGGGCTGCTACTACTGTAGAGGAACAGCTTCCAAGGTCTTGCAAGGTCCAAATCTGCTTTCTCACTCCTTAAAGGGTCTTGGCCCCAAAGTTCAACCGTTTTTCTTTATTTGTTAAACCTTATGGGCCGCTAATGATGTTATGTATGGTACAGATGGAAGAGAAGATGTAAAATCCCTTTCAGTGAAGTCCACAAAGTCATTGGTCTCAAGTTAATTCTTATACTTGTACTTCAACCAGAAGTACTACTCCAGACTACTACTACTATTACTACTACTACTACTACTACTACTACTACTACTACTACTACTACTACTACTACTACTACTACTACTGCTACTACTACTACTACTACTACTACTACTACTACTACTACTACTACTACTATTACTACTACTACTACTACTACTACTACTACTACTACTACTACTACTACTACTACTCCAGACTACTACTACTACTACTACTACTACTACTACTACTACTACTACTACTACTACTACTACTACTACTATTACTACTATTACTACTACTACTACTACTACAACTACTACTACTACTACTACTACTACTACTACTACTACTACTACTACGTGTACCACTACTACTATTACTTCTACTTCTTCCACCACCACTACATCATAATGTTGTTTAATACTTCAATGTGTCATGCCCTTCATTCAGTACTTGCCTTGTGCGTACTTATCCTAGCCATGAAGACTAGTCCCTCACAATAAATCTCCACATTATTTGCTTCATCTGAAGATGCTTCATATGATCTTGAAAGCAAGGACTGATATAGCTTCAGCCATGCTGATGGCAGGAATGTCATGTAAATCTTCTACTGTCATAAAACAGAGAGGCTAGAGTAATAACACATTAGTACAGCATAAGATAGATCAAGATAGATCAAGATGGAAAAATGATGAGGAGGCCTTCCTTCAGCAGTGGAGAGAAATAGGCTAAATAGAACCCACATGTGGTGAATGCAAAATATCAGCATTTAAAGACAGGGTGTCCCTTTCGAAGGTTAAAGAAATTGCATTTTTTAAGACCACATAGAATGGAAGAAGATGCTGAATTAGAAATTCCCTCCCAATCATAGAACTGGTTACTGACTTCAAGCGGAATTATAGCAATCAGTAGATTTTAAGGAGGTTTTGGGTGGGTTGTCCAAGATCTATAGACTAGAGACGGGAGAACGTTCTGCGCTATGGACGGCATCAGTGCGCTCTACAGTGCATGCGTTCAATCGGAGCAATTCCTGCATTGCATGCAGAGAGGGGCAGACAATTAGGAATGTGGACTATGCTTGCTGCCGTTCAAACGTAAACAAGGATAGTTTTTCACTTTTTTTCAAAACATTTGTGAAGCTATGACTGAAATTTCATACACATCAATGTTAGCGCATACTCCAGATTCCTGCAGAGTTTCATGACTTTTACAAATGGGACACCCTGTCTTTAACAATATTTTTTTTTAAGATACAAGGAGGTTAGAGGGGGGGGGGGGAGTTTATATCATTTAGATTATTGTCATTTTGGATTGGGACAATGAATTGAGACCCAATATGAGAGCATATTGAAACAAAACATACATATCCACTGGCACCGTCCTTAACGCACATACACACAGTAAAATCAATATGCATGTAGACCCAATGAAGATTCTCATTAAAATGTATTTGTTGTAAGCAAACAACAGGCAGACATTTAGACTGAATGTCTCATATTTCAAGGGGAAAATATGATGGGATTTTTGTTGATAAGATGTAATTGAACATGACTTCTGTACAGCCACGATGTTAGTATTGTGAGCTGACTAAAGTCCTGGTATAATATGTACCAAACCTGGCAGCACTATTAATATCAAGGGCTGCGAGTCAGTAGGATTATGCTGTGATATAAAAGGTTTCTTCATGAAATGATTGTTCTCATCAAAATTTGATAAAAACATGTAAAATAATTATTTTACAATCCTTATTTTAGTGTATGATTTAATTCTAAGAGTGTACATTATACACTGGTGTGGAAGTATAAATACAAGAGAGGTAATTTGTGTTCAGCTCTCTCTCGTCTTTAAAGATGTGACTCTCAAATTTGAAATTGATTTTGGCAAGAATGAATATTTGCTTGTACACAAACTTGAGTGTGAATAATCATGTTTCTGTTAATGTATTACATGTGTATATAGTTGCTTCTAGTATTCATTACCCAGTCTAATATACCTCTTCACTGCTTCTTATGCATGGTGGTTTAGCATCTTATTTCCCATGCAATTTGATTATTTTTTGTGTTTTTTTTTTATGCCAGATCCGAGCGGGTTTTGAAGCAACCAAGGAGGAAGCCCAGAACCTGATGCACAAGATGATGGAGGTCGGTTTTTATTTGATGGATTTATTCTGATCATATATCCAGGGTAGCCCCTTCAAGGGCATATGCTGTACTGGGAAGGCAAAAAAGCCTTCAAAATGTAATTGTTAGCAATCTTCTTGTTAATGGTCTTAAATTCATATATTGTCCATTTTAGAAGCTTGCTGAAATTTATTTGCCCTCAAATGATCCATATTTGGAGTAATTAATGATTAATGATTAAATCCTCAAAATGTCCGGCCCGAACATTTTGAGGATTATTGATTTAATCACTCATTACTCCAAATGTAGATCATTTGATGGCAAATAACTTTCAGCAAGCTTCTAACATAGACAATACATGAATTTAAGACCATTGGTAAGAAGATTGCTAACAATTACATTTTGAAGTTTTTTTTGCCTTCCCAGTACAGTATTATATGCCCTTCCAGTGGTTAACCACTGTTCTACCAGGGGGCCCTGCTCTGAAAGGTTACTGGATTACATAGTGTGTACAATCAAATAGATGGGGGAGTATGATTTAGATAATCACACCTTTCGAACAAAAACAGTGGATAATAAACTCCCATGAAATCAAGATTAAAAGTTGATATCAAGTTTGGTGGTCAGTTCTGATGAGAAGGTCATTATGCTGTCAGACAGATTTGTTTTCTGTCTTCTGTCTCACAGTAATCATCTTGTTGCCATTCACTGGTTGTGTGTTCAGGACCCTATCTCATAAAGAATTGTGATTGATTTGAATCAATGGCAAGTCCAATCTCTATCTCTATTGTACAGAGTTATGATTGACATCAGTCGCAACTCAAGATCTTTATAAGACAGTGCCCAGATTAGTGAATTGCTGATCAGGCACAGCAAAAATACAGCATTGATCCAATCCCCTATCCCTATTAAAACAGAGTTATGATTGATATGAATGGGAACTCTTTCTAAGAAAAGGTCCAGGAAAATGACATGGACTGCCTGCTGCTACCCACCATTTGAATCCAGCACAAATTCAAATAGACATTGGATTTTACCAGGAATCTGCTGGTCACTGCTGCCTGGCTTATTAGTGAGCTGCTTCACTGAGAAAGTCACTGTACTCTCACTTTACTAGCACCAACCTGCAGTGTAGTCTTAGCTCTAGACTGTATAGTGTAGAACTACTACTTACTCATAATGCTGCAATCACAACTGGGTCTGCACATAAAGACTAAATACCCTCTGTTCTTTCCTCCTCCTTTGAGGCTGGAAAAGTTTCAGTAGTCTCTTTGTCCAGACTTAGTATTGATTGTAGAGTAGAAGAAAGAAAGAGATCAGAGACTGGGACCTAGGCTAGCAAGAAGCCAGTGGTAGCAAACTAATTGGGATGTGCAAACTTTGATTTGACAAATGCAAACTTGATACCGGCTGAAAATAGCCCACCGCTTTTCAGGACACCATTCACTATCACAGACATACATACATACATACATACATACATACATGCATGCCGTACATACTCATGTACTCTGGGTTCATCGATATAATGAAAAAATTGCATGATTTTTGGTATGGAACTCCTCAAGGAAAGACATGTATAATTTTGATCATGTACGCATTTTTAGGGTGAATAATTTTTTTTTTATCTCAACGCTGTATTTTGTTTGTCCTTGACAGAAACCACATGAAAACAGAGTGTCCAAGTCATCGCAAGAAGGCTATCTATTTCTGTATGAAAAGCGTAAGTTCATACAGAGAGAGTTGCTGATGAAGAAAATGCATTTGATGTCAATTTTTTAAGTGTTGATTTTAAGATCAATGTAATGTGTAAGAGAAGTATGATTCAATAGAAAAATGAATTGCCAATTGGTATATACCCTGCACTAGCTAGCAAGGTGAACAGTGAGTCAAATCTCACAGAATGATTGTCTCTCTGATGCTCCTGCATGGTTTATCTGAAATCAAAAAGGGAAACATTCATCCTGCAAATATGTTGTTCATCTCCTGCACATACATTGAGCTGAATCTTGATTTTAGCCGACAAGTGAAGATGATGTTGTTTGCTGTATTAATTCTTTCATCACCGTGGACTCATTCACTGTGTTATAAATCAGTGGACTCTCCACCTGTTGGTACTTAGAGGGTTTATTAGAAGAGCCTCACCAACAGTTTCAGTCCATATTATTTGAGATATTCATGTAGTGATGTTGGGCTACCGACCCAGTAGGCAACCCATATTACTGCTTCCGACTGGTGACTGTAGATGGCGTGCATAGACCGCTTAGTTTCTTAGACAGTCTTAGACAGTCAAACATGTTTTAATAGCAACCACATGTAAAGACAGACCACATCCACACCACTTGTCTTCCTTGAACAATGTAGTTTATTGTAAGCTTTATAAAAAGCACCCTGTCCACACAGAAGTCCTTTGTCTCTTGTGAGTCTTTGACTGTAAGTCAAGTGACTGAGTGTTTGACTGTAAGGAATTGATGAAGGAAGTGTCTTCCATGTGAATTGATGTAGGAATGGGGCTCATATGAATTGATGAAAGAATTGTCTTTTGTCTTTGCTATGTAGGGGCGTTGGGCTCCAGTTGGATCAAACAGTACTGTAAATACCACAAGGAGAGCAAGAAGCTCTTCATGCAACAATATGTACAGACACTACCAAAAGTTGTGAGTATGACTCCCATTTCTTGGCTTTTCCACCTCCTTTCCATTCTCTTCCACTAAACATGTATTTCTTGTTTCCTTCTATAACTCAATCTCTCGTTTTCTTTTCTGGTTTTCTTGTTGATTTCTCCAATCTTCTCTTATCTTATTTCTCTTCTCTCTTCTCTCTTTTCTCTCCCCTCTCTCCTTCTCTTTTAGTCTATTTCTCTCTCCCTTTATTTCTCTCCCTTACTCTCTCTCTCTCTCTCTCTCTCTCTCTCTCGCTTTCTCTCTCTGTCTCTGTCTTTCTCTGTCTCTCCTTGTCTCTCTGTCTCTCTTTCACTCTTGCTCTTGCTCTGTTTATCTTCTTCTTTCTCTCATATATATTGATCTTTTCATTTGTTCTTTCATTTTATATATCTCCCAAATACATGTTTGCCATTTAAACTGAAAACTGTGTATCTCTGTTAAACTGAAAACTGTTTATCTCTGTATCCCAGCCTTGACCCCTCTGAATGGAGAGAAAAAGATTGTGTGAATATAACTATTAACTCTGTCTGCGCTATTGATATATTGTAACAAAATGAATACACACAAAGCCCATAGAGATGCAGTGAATCTGACATACAAAGGTTTAAGACAGTTGAAGGGCAATTTAGATATCATTAGCAATACAGATTATGATCTCTCCTTGCCTCATTCATTCAATCCTGGCCTTGCCTTGTAAGTCAAAGACAGCTATCAACCTGTTCATCATAGCTTGTTTGTGTTGATACAATGTAGCTCAGCCAGGTACTTGTATGTACCTGTAGCAAAATAATCACTCTGACAAAAATAATAAATTGCCATTGCAATGTTGATATGATTTAAATACATGTAAAGAATCACTCATTCTTCCTTTCAGTAATATATCTGTTAAACTCAATTGCAGTGAATAACATGTGTCTCCCAGCTATGGCAATAGAATGAACCATTCGAGCAAAGGTCTATTTATGAATGAATGAAACTATTTGTTGATTATGATAAAGTGATTGGTTGTAAATGTCTCCGTTGGTTGTATTTACCTCTCCACACAGACCTCAGAGGAATATGTCACAGTCCTAACATGCACAAGGTAGGAGTCCTCTTCTTTCTGCTTTAAAGGGAATATACTGTATTGGGCAGACCAAAAAACCTTCAAAAGAGTTATTGTGAGCAGTCTTTTTACCAATGGACTTAAATTTATGTATTGTCCATTTAAGAAACTTGCTGAAAGTTATTTGCCCTCAAATGGTCTACATTTGTGAATTAATCACTAGTTACTCTAACTGTGGATCATCTGAGGGCAAATAACTTTCAGCAAGTTTCTTCAATGGACAATACATGAATTTAAGACCATTGGTAAGAAGACTGCTCACGATCACCTGTTTGAAGGCTTTTTGTCTTCCCAGTACAGTATATTCCCTTTAAAACCAGCAGAGTGGATGCCTTTGAAGTAAAGACTTGCGGATTTAAATGCCTTCAATGCAGCTCAGATGAATTTGGTGAAATCACATTTTTGTTGGGATTATCCTTCTAATCCTTACATGCACAGGGTATCATGAGTATTGACCAGGTATTTCTTGAAAACTAGATGAACTGGTGAACTTCAAGTTAAGACTTCATCTTCAAATATTGTTTATTCACTTTGAATATTTCATTTAACTTGTGGTGTTTATTATGTTTTGAGCTGTGATAGTCATTTTGTATTGTTCATGTTTTTTTCCTGGAGAAATAATCTTGATCAGAGAGCTTGAAATGAGGTCAAATAGTGTATAAATGATTATTATGTACATAAATAGTATTCCTGCTTGAAATGAGGTCAAATGGTGTATAAATGATTATTATGTACATAAATAGTATTCCTGCTTGAAATGAGGTCAAATGGTGTATAAATGATTATTATGTACATAAATAGTAGTCCTGCTATGTTTGAAATTGAATGAAAAGGAAGAGTAATAATGAGATTAATGTTATCCCTTTGTTGAAGGGATTAGATTGGATTAGCTGGCAGTAAGAGGATCGTACAATGGCTCACTGTCCACTCCCCATGGTACTGAAAAAGTTTTCTTGTTTGTATCCTTGGTCACCTAGGCAACACAACAAAAGTTGTTCATTCAGAGTTGGGTGTTTGCATAGAGTATGATATGTACCAATATTAATATCAGTTGATTTATCTCTTTTCTTGATTGTACAGAAGAATGTCTGAGTCGATAGAGAAGAGGTTCTGCTTCGACATCACCGTGATGGAAAAGTAAGTGGCCTCTTGCCTTCACTCTGTACAAGCTATGTTTGCATTCTGCCCCACCACCAATACACACATCTTGCACAGGTTTCATCTGACCCAAAAGCTAAGCTTCAAGAAATAGGATGAGTGCAGACAGATGTCATAGACGTAAAATCACAAAAAATATTGCTGTATGATATTGAATGCTTTTGTGGCGCAATTATAGTCATATTATTCTCTCCTCTCATTGAAATAGCAGAGTGATACAGCAGTAGCTGATTAGTTTCTCCCCGTCTTGTCACATGTGGATACTAGTGCAGTTAGTAGCAGGCGTGAGGTGTAATTGGGCAATGTATGGAAGTTGCCAGGATGTCAATCGCAAAGAGCAACTCATGAGAAAGTCTGTGATCCCCATTATCCGTGAAATTATATGTACGCGAAATACTGGGTAAAACAGTACTTATTTTCCAATTTGTTGTACTTACTGTTCTGTCCTGAACACAGACCCAACGTGCTGACGTTGCAGGCCATTACCGAGGAGGAGCGAGCCCATTGGATGAGAGCCATGGGAGGCAAAGAACCAGTAAGAACAGCCCTCTCTTACCATCTTACCATGTCAACCAATCAGCAATCATGTCTCATAATATATCCCTCTCACAGAGGCACTCTGATTGGTTACCGCATTTCAGTTGCAGTTCATTGCAAGACTTGATGATGATAAGAACAACCAATCAGCATGGATTTAGTATAAAGGATCCATCTCTTCTTTTCCACTCAGATACTGAGCAGCGCAACTCCAGCATAATCTGCTGCATGACAGTAGAGGACAGCTAGGAATTAACTTCAAATTCCTTATAGGGTACACTTAAGCCACACCCCCTTTGGTAAACACAGTTCCATGGCCAGGATTCACAAAGCACAAGAATCTAACCGTGAGCAACAGGTTAACGCAGTGAACAATTAGTCTTTATTGTGCTGTGTCGTGTCCACCTGAAGTCACCTTGAAACCTAAGCACCTTACTGGCTTAGAGTCTTAGCTGTCCTCTATCCATGACATGATTCATTCAGGATGACCGTGTAGTCTTAGCATAAGTGGATTCAAATGATCAGTGCCAGGCAGATTGTCATATAATGATAGTAATCTGTGCAACAACTTATAGATTTAGGCCCCCAGAACTTTGTATTTAAGGGTGATTTATGATGCAGACTTTGAAATGTATATACCAGTTAGTTGTTAAATGTTGTTATTTGTTATCTCATGTTTTTTTTTTACCAGGTGTACTTAAATCCATCACAGATCTCAAATTCAGACGAGAGTAAGTAACTTCACATGTTCAACTTGAATAAACAATGCATAGATATATGGAGTTTATAAAACACACACACACACACACAGACACAGACACAGACACACACACACCCACACACACACACACACACACACACACACACACACACACACACACACACACACACACACACACACACACACACACACAGACATACACACACACAGACATACACACACACACACACACACACACACACACACACACACACACACACACACTTTGGTTTAAAATGTTGCAATTCTTTGACTTGATAATGTGATTCACGTGGCGCCACCATCAAGGCCTTCTTTTCTGAACGTCTTAAAGCCTTAAATTATGAGGACAACTCAAAAATGTTTATTCACTGCTCTGGGATATTTCTAAAAGTTGCAATGATCAGCTGCTTCCATAATCTTCCTTACATTCACCTACATGTATGACACGATGGGAGGATAGCTCCAAAATAAAAAAAATTTTTTTGCAAGTTCGTTTATGAAATTGCTCTCACTAAATTGGTGTTAAATCTGTCTCTTCTTCTTTCTTGCAGATCTACTGAATGACATTGGTTTTCACTTCATCAGGAAATGCATTGAAGCCATCGAGAGTCGAGGTGAAGTGTTTCTTTTTAGAGTAAATCAGGATCGAAACAAGATCAGGCTTTATTGGTGGTTGTTGGTGGTGATGCACCCTTCTATATGTTGGATGTGAATGGAGTGATAGTTTCAGGAATTTTACACCAAAGAGTGAGAACTTTGTTTCATTTCAAAATTTTCCTTATTTTAGAAATTGTACATCCAATTTGTATAAAAAAGGTATAAAAATTGCCCAAGAATAAAAATGATTGCAAAAGTTTGCAGCGCAATTATTTTTAAAAGTTAACTTGTTGTGTGAAACGTCTGGGCAGACCCTCGTTTCTCTGTCGTGGCTTTAGGCTTTTCTTTACTTTGTGACACTAAAAAGAGTTATATCAGGTGATTTATGTTTATTTGCAATTGTTCCCTTGTCACTGAAGGTTTGGATGACCAAGGTCTGTACAGAGTGGTTGGGGTCAACTCCAAAGTTCAAAGGTTAACCTCGCTCTGTCTTGGTAAGTAACCAGGCTCACAGATATGTCATTTTTATAATTTTGCTCAATAATAAGTGCCATGGAAATCTAAAGGAGTAAGTTCTTGGATATGACTTGAGAATTACGAGATGAAAACTGAGGAAAGCAGCTTTCGGTCAACAAAATATTTGGTGATTACTATGGCAAAATCCTGCAATTTCTTTTTGCTGGACTTACAGGTAGCAGACAAAATATCAGTAAAAATACTTGAGGAGCTAATGTTACTGTGTGAATGCATATTTTTATCTTGAAATATCAGCAAAATAATAGTGATATTATCTATATCATTGTTTTAAACTCCTTACATTTGTTGTTACTGTACTTTGTAAAATTGATGTGATTATGATATTGATATGAAAATCTGGCAATGTACTTTGTTGTGTGGGGTAGCAGTTTGCAGCTGTTTTTGATGAGCTGTACTGATTGTTTCCCTCCTGTGTTGTTGCCTTCTCCTAGACAAGAGGAAACCGCAGAACGTGAATCTGTCTGACTCTGGTGAGTGGGAGATCAAGACCATCACCAGCGCTCTCAAGAACTACTTCAGGTAAGTCATTCAACCAATCACAGCCAGGGATATTGGCAACAAAACTATCATCAGTTAGTCAGAGTATGTAGAAGGGTGAGAGGTACCGGCAATCTGAATCCAATTACTGGGCAATTCCTGGCACATCACAACATTCTTGGTTTTAACAGATTTGGTTTTAAGTAGAATTGTTGAAGATTTGGTTTGAAGTAGCATTGAGGAAATTGATATTGCCAACATGTTTGACTCAAAGGATCAAGACCTTCATAAGCGCTATGAAAAATAAATTATAGTGAGTCATTCACCCTGTCATAGGGTTTCAAAGTTCCTTCCAGAATAAGTCAAGCTTTGGAGCTGCCAAGCGTCATGGTTATGTTGTATTCCAGACATTAACACTAGTGTAATAATAACTGAAGCCTTTTGAAGGTATTATGGACAGTAAAGTAGGCTCCTGAAAATGTACTGTTTCATCAAGTTTGGAATTAAATAATTCATTTGCTTCCCTGTAAAGTCTCCCTTGATTTGTGCCTATTAAGGCTCTAGTAGGCTCTCACAAATTTATTGTTTAATTAATTTTGGGATTGAAGGTTTTTGTCATGCGATTTCTTGTGAAGTCGTCCCTTGACATGTTTTTTGATGTTATCTTTGTTTGACCAGGAACCTGCCTGAGCCCCTGATGACACACAGGTGCCATGACCTCTTAATGCAAGCAGCAAGTGAGTATGGAACCAAGGCTAGCAGGAGACTGTAGGGAGGAGCACAGACTGAGAGAAAGAGACTGAGAAAGAGGGTGAAATAGGACACATATGTAGACAAAGAGTGAGAAAGATATTGAAAGATATTGAAATGGGACAGACTGATATAGTAATAGTAGTAATAGAGTGAAATAGGACATATTTAGTGAGAAAGAGAGAGAGATTAAGTAAGGGAGAAATAGGAAGTAGGAGAATAAGTCAGGAATAAAGACGGGGAGAGAAATGGTGAGGGGGGAGTTAGGATGGAGATTTTTTTTTAAAAGGGGAATCTCAAGTGTATGCTATGTGTGGGTAGATAAGTGGATGGTCTGTGGGTCTGTGGTTTATGGGTTTGATAGCCTAAACTTTAATTTGCCTTCAGAATACCATTCCAGCCCCCCTCCCCCTCCCCCTCATCCCACTCCTCCCCCCAAGAAAAAGCGCTGACATTATATTGCCTCTTCCCTCGCCCTGCAGAGCAAGAGTCCAAGACCTTGAGGGTGAACGACATCCATGCCATCATACACCAGCTTCCAGAACCCAACTTTGAGATGCTTGACCTCCTCTTTGGTCACCTCAACAGGTCAGTCTTGATTGATGGAGATGATGATGGTAGTGATGATAGTGGTAATGATGATGGTGGTCACCATGATGATAGTGGTGATGGTAATGATGGTGGTGGTGATCATGATGGTGGGTGTGATGGTGGTAATGGTGGTAATGGTGGTAATGGTGGTAATGGTGGGTGTGATGGTGATGTTGGTGGTGGTGATGGTGGTGATGGTGATGGTGGTGATCATGATGGTGGGTGTGATGGTGGTAATGGTGGTAATGGTGGTAATGGTGGTAATGGTGGTAATGGTGGGTGTGATGGTGATGGTGGTGGTGGTGATGGTGGTGATGGTGGTGATGGTGGTAATGGTGGGTGTGATGGTGATGGTGGTGGTGGTGATGGTGGTGATGGTGGTGATGGTGGTAATGGTGGGTGTGATGGTGATGGTCGTGGTGGTGATGGTGGTGATGGTGGTGATGGTGGTAATGGTGGTGATGGTGGTGATGGTGGTGGTGGTGGTGGTGATGGTAGTGATGATGATGATGTTGGTGATAATGGTGGTGATGGTGGTGATGGTGGTGATGGTGGTGGTGGTGATGGTAGTGATGATGATAATGGTGGTGATGGTGGTAATGGTGGTGGTGATGGTAGTGATGATGATGATGGTGGTGATGGTGGTAATGGTGGTGGTGATGGTAGTGATGATGATGGTGGTGATGGTAGTGATGATGATGATGGTAGTGATGGTGGTAATGGTGATGGAGATGGCGATATCGATCATGGTGATGATGATAGTGATGGTAGTGATGATGATGATGGTGGTGATGGTGGTGATGGTGGTGGTGATGGTAGTGATGGTGGTGATGGTGGTGATGGTGGTAATGGTGGTGATGGTAGTGATGATGATGATGGTAGTGATGGTGGTGATGGTGGTGGTGATGGTAGTGATGATGATGATGGTGGTGATGGTGGTGATGGTGGTGATGGTGATGGTAGTGATGATCATGATGGTGGTGATGGTGGTGATGGTGGTGATGGTGATGGAGATGGCGATATCGATCATGGTGATGATGATAGTGATGATAGTGATGATGTCGATAATGATAGTGATGATGGTGATGATGATGATAATGGGGATGATGATATTGATGGTGATGGTGATGGAGATGGCGATATCGATCATGGTGATGATGATAGTGATGATAGTGATGATGATGATGACGATGATGATGATTACGATGATGATGATGATAATGATGATGATGATGTTATCATTACTATTGCTGATGCTGAGTGTCTCTCTCCTCTTAGAGTTGCGCTGAACCATGAGAAGAACCTGATGACGGTGGCTAACCTGGGTGTGTGCTTCGGTCCCACGATGATGCGGCCTGAAGAGGAGACCATGAAAGCCATCATGGACATCAAGTTCTCCAACATCGTCATCGAGATCCTCATCAACCACTACGAAAAGGTTATCGACATTGGCAGAGGGCTGCCGGAACTATTTAATTTCTATTAATTCTTTTTATGACACACATTTATATAATAAATAATGTATTTTTGCACATGTACCACACACACACATTCAATGGAAAAGTTATTTACCTGCCAGTCAAAGTGTGAACCAGTAGCCGGTCAGTCATGGCATGTTAGCGTAGTGAGTCAATACAAAGCTGCAAGCATGATACACAAGTACCTACATATGACTTGTGTATGACATATTCTTTAATGATGGTGCCTCTTGGAAAGACATTGAGAAGTGCTTACCAATATTGATGTTCTATGGGAAATCTGCTGTAGAGTCGGGCAATTTGCTTCAGTTTGCTACAGCTCGTTTTGGGGAAATGGGGTCTTGCAAGTTAACCATTTATGGTATGGAGCTGCAATACGACAGACATCTCAGAAAATCAATATTAGATGTATACTACTGACAGTCAATAATCACATACATGCTGAACACACACAAACCTGAGAAAGACCTTGAAAAGTTCTTGCCAATGTTACTGATGTTTAAATGGGAAATCTGTTAAAGAGTAGAAAAAATACAAAAACTGTCTAACGGGATGGGTGTTATGTTGAGCTAATATCAGAAGCTGTGTGTTGTTTTGAGCTTGAGTGAGGATCAGCACACTGACTGGTTGCTATGTTCCTGTCCTTCTCTAGATCTTCAAGACGACCCCTGATGGGATGCCTCCTGCCATGCAGACGCGGACACCCACACCAAACTTCCCCAACTCCGCCTCTTCCTCCATCTCCTCCTCATCCAGCGCTTCATCGTCACGGGCGTCGCCGCGCCACGTCAAGTCTGCCACGGCCAACTCGGTGCCGCCCACCAAGGAGAGCCGACACCAGGCCCAGCCCCCAGACAGCGGGGTATCTCGTGAACCCTCCCCCCGCAGACCAGGTGACTCACTCAAGAACAGATGGAACATTAGGCTCAGGAGGGTAGACAGTGTTAACCGTGCCAACAACAATGCCACGCACCTGAATAATGGTAGTGGTGGTAGCCGCACCCAAACCAAAACCGGTGCTACGCTGGGTGTGGGCGTGACGCAAACCCTCCCCCGCTCCCCTCCCTACAGGACTATGGGCAACAGCCTGTTCTACACCCGCCCAATGCACTCCCCCCGCCCTGTCTCCCCCAGCAGGCAGAGGTCTCCCCCTCCCCCGGTCTCCCCGAGGCCAAGGACTCCACAGCCTCAATCGCCCCAGCGATTAGGTGACCCTGCCCCCCGTAGCGTCACGCCCAGCCCTCGTAGCCCCGCCTCAACGTTTAACTTCCCCCCAACAGACCCCATACAGGGGGCCATTCCGGTCTACAGTCAGGTCGCCAAGTTCTCCCCCCAGCCCTCCCTCCACCCTCAGCCCTCCCTCCACCCTCAGCCCTCGCTGCACTCACAGCAGCAGCAGCAACAGAGGGGGGACCCCAGCCAAACCAAAGATACCATGCCAGTCTATGGAACCGTCTCCAGAAGCCCCACCCTACGGCAGCCGCAGCCACAGCCACAGGGCAGCGAAGGCACCACCAATGGCCAGCGAGCGGCCGGGGAGCAGTCCCTCATGATGGAGACCGGGCGGGTGGCAGCATTGCGGAGACGCTTCATCCTGGCGCCGCACTCCTCCTCAGATAAGCCAGGTTTGCGAAGCGAAGCGGTGGATATACCCAGACCCAGCTCCTCTGTTGCCTCGCTCACTCACTTCTTCCAGAAAAAACCTAACCATGGCGCCAGCAAGGGTGCCAGGCGTGATGCTGGCACCGGTCAAAGGGTGTCGGGAGCCACTAACAGTGCTGGTGGTGGTGGTGGTGGTAAACACCATGGTGGTGGTGGTGGTGGTGGTAGTAGTAGTGGTTGTAGTGATGCACCCTGTGGTAGTGGTGAAGTGATCCTCCGTAAGCCTCGTAGAAGGCCCGTTCCCTCCTGGGTAGTGAAGGCAGACCCAGGTACAGGTCCAGATTACAACTACACGACTTCCCCAAGAGAGCAAGCCAAACCTGTCACTCTTACTCGCAGATAATTCATCACCTAACACTCTAAGAAATGTCCTCTTATCTCAGAAACAAAGCAAGCATAAGAAAGATTACCTTTATCGAGTTTTGCAGTGGGAAACAAAATGGTTGTATCGTGCAAACTCAATGGAAGCCAATGGAAAACAGATATTGATAGAAGACACTCCTCTCTCTTCTCTCCTCTAAAATCATTGCCAAAACTTCCTACAAGTAGAATCAAGTAAAAGCAAGAAAAATAATTATTTCTCCCTTTAAAAAATTTAAAAAAATGATTTAGACTCTATAATGTCCCTAAACTGGTATCCTGGAAAGCCTTGGATTGTTAGCAGATTCATGATGCAAGGGGCTTTATACAGCCATTTCTAAACCAACAAAAACAAACTGGGAAAGAAGGTGATTTTGGGGAGGAAGTGCGGGCCATCTCTGTTGCTCTCTATGGCTGAAGTAGCGTGTGTGCACTGCTTGATTGGCATGCTGCCTGAATGTATGTCTGACTGCCTGGTCCTGGGGGAATGCTTGCATGGATCTTCTTTCAGTTTTCTCCTTTTTGTTCTTTTGTGTTTCTGTTTTCAGTTTGATGCATCCAACAACAAGCATAACAACTCTAGATACTTTTACAACCTCTTAATTAATAGACAAGACCAGATTGTGTAGACAGTAATAAGTATTTGTTTAGGACGAACTTTGTTCAGTATTATCATAATTTGGGGACGGATTTGGCCTGGAAAAGAGCTTGTAAGTATCATTCATTCTGTGCTTCATCATAACATACATTTCCCCCTGTGCTTATTTTACTTTCAAAGTTTGAGGCCCTGTTTGCCATCAACGAACACATTTATTTTCTCTCGCAGCCATTATTAAATACCCCTATTAAGATACTTTCTTTTGAAGCTTCTTTGCAAGACTTATTTTAAAAAAGTAATTTTCTTTGCATTTCTCATTTGATATGAATTGTCATGAAGAATGATTTCTAAGACTTTTTAAATATTTTAATGACCTGAAATATATCTTGTAATGTTGGAGAAACAGATACACACATTAGTATCAATATTTCCTTCAAGCATCATAAATGTACATTTTGCTTGATATCATAAGCAAAAAAAGGCCCCATTTGAATTATCTAATTGATGCAATAGATTCTCTGGTAAAACACAGAGGACAAATTAAGAACATCAATATGTTAGAAGGCAATGTCCTGGAACATTATTTTTGAAATAGACAAATCTGGACGATTGATCATCAGATGATCCAGTCATATGTTCCCCACCAAAAGAAACAAAAACAAAAAGAAATTGTGTTGGAAAGATCACTCTCTATTCTTTATCAACATTTTCTTTTCTTTTTATTTGATTGATTCTTTTTAATTTGAATGATATTCTTTTGTTTGTGTGCGTGTGTGTGTGTATTATTATCATTTTTTTATGTCTTTTCTTTTCTGTTATTCCCACTCCTAACTTATTTCAAGATGGTTATCCTTTACTTGATTTATGTTTCATTTACTGTGTGAATTAATGCTTCTCCCTGTGCTTTGCGTGTTCCTCTTCTTGCTTGTGCTTGATGTTGGTTGGAAGCAGTGTCTACCCCTGCATGCTGTTTGTAATGTTCCCTTCCCTCTTGTCTACCTGTGCACTCAGCCCTAAAGAAGTCCCTCCCCCTCAACACACCTGTCTGTCTGTCTGTCTGTCTGTCCGTCTGACTGTTTCTATAGTGGCCACCACCACAAGATCCTCTTCTACCACTACTGCTATGCACCACCACTACCACGCCGCTGCCACTACTACTACCACCACCACCACCATCATCATTGCCATCATCTTAGTTACCGCAGTCTCCCATTCATCCTGGCAACCTTTCTGCCTCTGTCTGTCTCTCTCTCTCCACAGCTCTGTGCTGCTTATCATACATGTATGTTGGACATCATGATTCAAAACTGCTTTAATATGACTGAGAATTCAAACTTGGATTCATTTCTGTAAATAATTGTTATTTAATTTCTTATTGCTTCACACTATATTATTTGAAAATTGAATTCCATTATACTGAAGCTATTTAATTTCTTTTCAAATATGAAATCTTCTGATGTTGTAAAATGTATTTTTTTTATGTGCACTTCAGCTCTTTTCAGGAATAATGCTCTGTAAATATGATGTCTAATGTACAGATGACAAATATGTAAGGGAGAGACAGACAGATAGACAGACAAGCTGGTTCCATGGTTGGGGCTTATTATGGCTATATGATATACCAATGTGGGCTTTGGCTCTAAGGCAACACTAATGCAAAATGCGTGGGATTAGTGCGGGAGATTAAACTAATCCCAAGGGATCATTCTCATCCTGGTATTAATCCCCATACAACTTCTTCAGTCAGTTTCTATTAGAATCCACCACGCTTCACTTCGCAGACTTGGCTGTGTCGTTGTGCATCTGTTCTGCCCACCCGCCCCGCGGCCGTCACACGGTCTGGTCACCGGTCGTGTTCTGTGCTGTCCGCGCTGCCCCGGTGCTGATCGCGCTTGCTGTGTCTGGGATAGATTTGCCCGTTGACAAACTCTTTTCTTTGTATTCCATCATTGAGGGTGTGCATGGGAATTGCAAGAATCCTCATCTACTGCAGGAATATGTGTTCAGTTATATTTTCTTTCTCTTTCTCTTGTTTCCTTGGGGGCGGATGCGAATTGCGATCTTATTCCAGATAGCTCTTTTTCCAGGTTAGAGCATTGGATGAAATACCAGCAGTCATTTATTTTGAAATACAAAAATGTTAAAAGACATCATATGTGAGAAATTAAATTAGAAGAATAACAAGGAGGAAAGCTAAGCTCTGTAAATCTAAAAGAATTCAGTATAATCAACACTATATATTATTTTATAAGTTGGCCCCCCTCCCCAATCCCCCTCCTCCTTCAACTCCCTTCCCCGTCCCTCTCCCTTTCCCACTCCCCTCTCTCCCCACCCCCCCCTCCCTTTCACACCCTTAGTAGATGGAATACAAGGAACCATATTACTAGCATTTGATACCTTTCAGGATTTCTCCTCATTGGTAAACAAAATCAATTGTCGGCCTAGATTCTCATGAATCATGCGCTGCTCACGCACCGTCCAGTCAGAATGTTGACATCCCCTTTCTCCTGACCTGACTGTAGCGGAGCGCGGGGGAAGTGAAACGACGGGGGCACCAACGACAGTGGCTTATTTTGCGTCGACCCTCCTCAGTCTGTCCATGTTATAGCGATAACAGCGTCTTAACACAAGTTGGTCTGTAACAGCGCAGTTCCCATTTTTTGGTATTTTTTATGATATAATTGTAGCCCATTTTAGCAATCATACTATAAGCCGCCAAGAGAAGCTAAGAGTGCCAAGAGTCCAGCAGCCAAGAGCAGCAGAAGACAGCAGGAATCACCGAATACGAGTGGTACTCCTCTGGGAGACTGCTTACATGGTTTCTCAGTGAAGTCAATCAGTATTTCAGAAGAAGTTTGTGTCAAATGTTTTGGCAGCCTCTTGGCAGTGATACCTGGCAATAGCTACATCGATCACAAACTCTTGGCTGCTCTTAGCTGCTCTTGGCGGCTTTTAGAAGGACCCCATGTTAGCGACCATGTCACTGCCATACTTCCCTACAGGGATGCTTCCCTGTGGTATAGCAGGATTGGAGCTCTAGGTACTACACCGTTAATCACCTACGGGACTAAGGGGGTAAAACAAACTCTAGTGGGGCAAGTTTAGATCATGCACATCTTCAGGTGTGTTACAAATGTAAGAAATTTTATTTGATTGTTATTAGTTTGACCTTTTTTTTTCTCCTTTTGATCTGATTAAGATGTGTCATCAATGAAGTGAGTACTGGCCAGGGCAGTATGTGATGTCCTGACTGGGTCAGAATCACTAGTGCGTTAGAATCAAATGAACCACACCTGCAATATCCATGTGGTCTAGAGGGGCACAAGCAGTGGTTATTAGGCCGTATGGTTATGGTTAGTCTAGTAAACGCTGCTGTGTTTGTGTACATATATATGCATAATATTGAGTTCTCTTTAAAAAGGCAGGATTATGTTTTTTTTTTCCATTCCGTTTTTATTGAAGGAAGCATTGTGTTGGTATTTCTACTGGATTTAAAAAAAAAGAAAAACTAGAGAGATTTGGTTATGGGGTAAAGCTTTGGTAATGGGGTACTTGCTTTGCTGGTTTAAGAAAAAAAAATCCTTGTTTGATATCAAAATGGCATTGTAGTGTACTTGAGTACTGCTTGAGTGAATATCTGAGGTAGAATAAAAGGTAGAATGATCCCTGGATGGGAGTATGGGATAGCTACCACAGCTCGACTCATTCAAATACCTTCATCGATGCTGATACTAGTTGCCCCCCCCCCCCCCCCTCCATCCCACCCCCTATAGATCACCATGAGAGGTAGATGCACCATCATTCAAAGCTTGCACAACAAATCAGCCCCAAGTCATTTATTCTAGGCATTCTAATACCCCACTCCCAAAACACACAAAAGAAAAGAAAAAGACAAAGACATGTTTGACCTCATGAAATGCCCCTCCCTTAATGTTCACCCATCCAAAGACAGCCTGTACACATATAATCAAATTCAAATTCATGTTATTTAGATGAAATCAAGCAAACTGATTATACTTGATGTAAACTTTTATGATGAAGGGAATACTGTATATGAATTGAATATTTTATGAAGTCATGCAAAGCTGTAAGAATATGGGTTGAAGAGGGCGCTAGTATGAAAATGGATTGATTGCTCTCCACAGCGGGTGGAAGATCGAAAGGGAGTCAAAATAGTCAAGTTTGGTGAAGGGAATGCAAATTCAAAGCACATAAATATTGTTTTTTTGTTATTTTAAGGAAAATTATCACTTTCTTTGTACACACATGTTTGTCCACGCTGTTAGTAAAGAGTGGGGTGTTTTGGATTGAAAGCCCAATGTGGGCTGTACCTGATAAATCTGGTTTTGTGCAAAGCATGGAAATGGGTTATCAAAAAGACACATTTTAGGTTCATATGTTTGAAGGAATATTATAGGTGAGATATGGTATGTTACTTTTTGTGATCAGATGACTTCCAATTTTGAATTATTACTGTCTTTGTTGTCGCTTTTTTTACCATTTTGATATCCATCCAAATAAACGCCTTAGGTGACCATAGTTCACAAGAGGTCATATAAGTTTAAGGATTACAAAAGGTGTCTTAAAGAAGGTAATTAAAATACACATAGTTTTTAGCGCATGTGCAATGTAAAAAATGTGAGTAGGTTCAAATAGCATTCCAGAAAAATTATATTCTTTGATTAGATAAGTCATAGAGTAATATTTTTTTTTTTCATGATTTGTTTCTTAGGCGTACATCAAAACTGTAAGTGCATGTCCAAATATGGCATTGTTGAATCTGTAGTAATACCAGCATTAAATATGTAGCATTGGATCAATGAAATACCGGTACCCTGATCACCAATTAAGATGGGATCTGATCATGTATAGAAGGGGCAATGGTACATAAAAGTATGGGAACATTCTGTAGTAAAAAAAATTAATGTGAAGAAAAAGTATAAGGACTATGCATGCATTTTGGCATGGTAGTATGATTAAAATTTCTCTTGCACATTAAATATAAACTGTTGAAAGCACCCCTTCAATCCATTGGATCTAGATTGAAGTGAGGGGAGGATTAACACTCCATCCTAGGATCATGTGTTCTTCTTCAAGACATCTCTCCCCAATGGTTGATTCTTATATAACACCTATAAGGCTTTTATTACCAATGCATGTGACAAAGAAAAGTCCTACTAGTCTTCCAGTTGGATTTTCTACATTTTTAGTTTATTTTTTTATACCTTATTCCAGTGAGTTTTGAACATAGAATGATTTAGTTTAACTTCTTATGGGAATAAACACACTGCATAATGGAAGCACTCTTTAACTTAGATCTAGGGTAAGACATGACTCTGAACATTGCATCACTTCATCTCTTAAAGGAGCCTGATACCTTCAACTTAGATCTAGGGTAAGATATGGCCTTGAAATTGCATCACTTCATTCCTTAAAGGAGCTCATGATTGTTCATGGACATTGTTAATGGACCTTAAACTTATATGTACAATTAGACACAACCCCCCAAATTGAGTCACTTCATGTCAGAAAGTTGAGTTTGATGATTGATTGTTGATGGACCTTCTTGCCTCCCCCCCTCATTCTGCCCCTCCCCCTCCCCCTCCCCCCTCCCCCTCCCCCCCCCCTCCCATGGCTGCCGTCACACCCAGCAGTTGAGCCCCAGTACAGCAGCAGCAGTAGCCATGAGTCCATCAGCTCACAGTCCTCGCTGTCTACGCATTCCTCCAACTCGTCGCCGCCCAGCAGTAAGAAAGCTAACTCCCTCTCCACAGGTAACTCCACCTTCTCTGCATGCCTCGTATCAATGTTTTAATTCACACATTTCTTTGATCTTATCGTTTTTAATGATATTTTCACCTTTTTCACCCACCCAACATCACTATTTTGTTTGATTTTTTATGTGCATTTGTTTGGCCAGAGGATTTGAGTGATGTACTTCAGAATTCAGTCATTTTGCTTTTTGTGCTGTGTCACTAATCTCATAGAACTTTACAGTACCAAAGTGTGATGACATATGAGCGTGTTGTCAAGGAAACTGGTTCTAAACCATGTGGGAAATTCAAACAGCGCTGATCATAGCAGGGACTTTCACTGGGAGTGCCTGACACTTGCCTGCTAGACAATATTGGACCAGTGAAAGTCTCACTTGAGCAATGCTGTTCAGAACCAGACACCTGCTTAGCAATGGCTATGATGTCTCCATGTTGCTACTCTATACTAGCCATATGTTCAACTGATGATGTAAATGGGAATTATCATTTTGAGTTTGAATCAAAAGTGCACAATGATGCCGATAGCCTTTGTAGTAATCCAAGGTATATCTTGCATGGACAGGTAGGGATGTATTTTTTTGTTACACTAAGCAAACACATCTATTCCCATCTATGCTATCTTTATTTCATTATTTAATGAATGAAAACTGGCTGGCTATTCATACAGTCTCTTTTATTTTTGCTTTTTCAAACTTAACTAAAGGAGGTAAGTATGCTGTTGTATGTGGTCATGAAAAAAAACAAAGATTTGAACAAGAAAAATTGAAGTGGACTGTCTTACATGGGTCATACAACTATCATGACAAAAAGTTACGCTGTATATATTTTTTTTATTATTATTATTTTTTTTTTTGGGGGGGGGGGGCGGGGGGAACCCTATTTTCTTTTACTCAGTGAAGCAGGATTCATAAGACAAATTTAGAGAGGATTGAAGAGAGAAAAATCAGTTTGAAGTAATAATATCTATATTAATATCTTTACTGTGTTTCTATTTTGATATGTTCTGGTGCATGTTATTTGCCTACATCTATTTGCAGTGTAACATATTCTTCAATTTCAAAATTGTTATGAAAGCCCTAAAACAGCTCTTACTATATAAATGTTTGATGGATTTCTCATCAGTCTTGGTTTATTAATAATATCGCAACTAAATTTTGGAACAGCTGTTTTACTGGAAGTAAGTTTTGTTGGGAAAGCGAGAAGGGGGGGGTTCTGAAAATGTAGCTTAAAGTTTACAAGAGATGATCATGTAACTAGCATTGGTTCTTGATCATTTCAGATTCAATCTTATGTAGAGATTATTAAAAAATGACAAGATTATTTCATATAGAGAACAGATACCATTGGGATAAAACAACACAGAAGATAGTAAATGATGAGAACTGATATGATTATGTACTGGCATGTGTTTGCATACTGGGCGATGTCTAACTGCTAGTGGGTATATCCATTCTTTCCTTCTCAAGATATCTACCATTAGTAACATGAGGAGTAAACCATGTAGTCTTCCTATGCCTGTTTCTCTGTCTTACAGCAAGATCAAGTGTTCAGTTCCAACATGTTATAATCATAACCGTCATTGGTCAACTCTTTTCCCATCGACGGGGATGAGGTAGATTTGACCGGACATTTACTTTAGATAGACAAGTAAATAAAGACAGGGGAAGAAGATGCTATCACATGAGAATAAAACAGCAGTGAAAGTAGAATCTCATAAGAAAGTTTAAGGCTAATCAGTGAGAAATTCCTAAATGAAATTGTAGTCTATCATGTTCACTGATTATATACACAATTACAAAGTGAGCCCGCAAAATTGATGAACATTTTCTTCTGATTTTTCTGATGTTTTCCAAGTTCACCACCAGATTTTTCTGCCTTGAAATTCAAATCAATTTGTCACTCTAACTTTGCTTTTCTTGAAATCTTTAGAGGCTGCTGTTACTTTTAGGCACCACTCATAACAGACTAAAACTCTATAGAGCAGTATTCTCTGTGGCATAGAAGGAATTAAGTCATAGTGAAGAACAAGAAACAAAGAGTGATACTGCTCTCATGGTTGTATGATCCTGTCCGTTTGTATCGTCCAATTACATGTCGGTCACATGACCTACCAGTCACCATCCAAACGACTGCACATTATAGCCCCCTTTATGGCACACCTCCACACATCCGCATTTTGGAAATATTCATGTAGATCAGATATTGCCTGTCTCGTCATTGAAATGCATGATGGGATTGCATTTGCGTATATATTGATTTACCTAGAGTCTATAACCCTCATACTCCCGTGAGAGCTTTAGTCTGTGTGTGCATAGTGACGTACAGCAAAACAAATGTAAACTTACCGTATTGAAGTGCTTCCAATGTTTATCAGGGTGTATATGGGAAATGACGTAGAGGGATTATGTTTGTTTTGATATTAAGTGACGGTTGTAAAATGCCATGACTGAGTTAATGTATTTACCTTTGGGTTGGGGTGCGTGGGTACGATGGTGTGAAACCATGCGTCTGTGCAATATTGATCAAACTGGGATGTGAGACTGGTTAAGCATGGGATCTGCTATTTTAATAGAGTTTGGTTTGGTTTGGGTTTAGGTGTTTGTAAGTTTGAATCACGTTAGGATGAATGCCAATATTCTTCATCTCAAGAAGGTACACATATATGATGTAGCCTTACTATATCAATGAATGAATGGATCTGTATTAAAGTGTGAGGGCAATTTAACTTGTCCTGTTTTATGATATTTTCTATTTATTCCACATTTATTCTTGTCGGATCTGTAGTCCTTTAAAAAAAATACTGTTCAGTAATACTTTCTTGCATTCATATATGAATTACTTAACTTTCTTTTGAAAGTCATTTCCAATCTTTGTTCATGTTTGCAGAGACTAAAGCCATAGTCTACCTATGCGTTTTTTGCTAATGTCTATCCTAATTTGAACCAGCTTTCTTGCATTCTTCTTCTTTTTAATAAATTTTTTGTCATATTGCCTGTAGATTTGGAGATCCCAGATAATGAATTGATCCGTCCCCTCCCTCTCATCTTCCATATTGCACTTCTTCTGTCTCTAGATAGTCATTTCCACATTGTCTTTCATTCCTTACATCTCATACTCACTTTATTGCTCTTGTATCTCCTTTGACCATTCAGTGTGTGTGCATTTGGTGGCCATGGAAGATGCTCATGATGTTATCTCTGTGTTCATCCTCATTTTTGTCATGTTTTTAATGACAGTGATTTATTCTATCGTTATTACCACACCACTCTCCTTGATCAGACTAACAATGACGCTGATTCCAGTCATCACTGTCCTTGATTTCACTCATCCCACTATGTGTACTAGTATCACCAGTATTGACTTGTTCAGTCATGTTAATATTCAGCATCATTAGCATCCTCTTTATTGTGGAGTAGTAGAGGGGGGAATAATGAGAACATGAGAACATGCCGTGAAAGGAGTAGTCTTCATGACGCTAAGTCTCAATAATTGTTTGATTTATTGTTATCATGTTCATACCAGGTACTCATCAATAACATCATAACTATCCATGTCAACATCAATTCCAACATATTCATCACCTATAACATCATCATCATCATCATCATCATCATCATCATCATCATCATCATCATTACCATCATCACCATCATCATCACCATCATCATCATCATCATCATCATCATCATCATCATCATCATCATCATTACCATCATCATCATCATCATCATCATCATCATCATCATTACCATCATCATCATCATCATCATCATCATCATCATCAACATCATCATCGTCATCATCATCATCAACAGCATTATCATTTGTTCAAATTTTAAGTAAAACTCAAATTTTAATGATGGTTTTCATCATGAGACAATCAAATTCATGCTCCTGACATCACTTCCTCTAATCACACTATCTATGACAGGCATATGTTCATCCTGTCAGAACATTGGCATGCTGTTGTTCCCATCTTCTTTGTTTGAGGTTGTTGTCATGGCAACCTCCCCATCATCTAACACATCCCGGTTGAACCTCCAACCTGCATACTCATTTTATGAATGTAGACCCTTCTAGGTTTCCTCATTTCTAGATTCCAAGCACAGTTTCCAATCTCTCTATATGACTCTCCCTCACGTTTTCCCCTTGTTGATAACAATGCAACACTCATGGAGATGATGACAGTATATTGTGCACTAACATGCATCCGTCCTCACTTTTTTTTCCTTACCACGTCCATCCACCAATAAAAAGTCTTTTGGAGATCGATACAAATGCGGAAGTACCCAAAGTATCATACGTACCATGGTAAATTTTATCTGTTTAATGTTGAGCGCCGTGTCTGGCGCTGTGTCTAGCATTTGCAGGAACTTGCATGCCTTATTTAAGTTGATTGCAGACGCCAAACTGAATGTGCCCTATTGTGCTCTTTCTTCTCCTTGTTTTTTGAGTAGTCTGCTGTGAGTTAGTGCCATGGATTAGTCTGGTGTATCCTATCCATACATAGCTCTCCGTTGGTCAATATTTGGTGTGCTATTGTTGTTGTTGTTCTCTTTATAAGTTTATGAAGTTGGATTCTTATTATCCTTAAATGTGATGTAATGTAAGTGCTCAGCTTTGATTCATGTTAATCCTCATCAGGCTAGCCATAATGGCCCCCCACTACAATTCCCACAATCATTCTGAAAGGTGCAAAAGTATCATTTTTTCCCCATAATTGTCTCCCTGGTAATAGGAACTCTACAAAAAGCCTGGCCTGGACCATGGTGCATATAGGTTTTCAATTACCAATATTGTAACTTACCATCAATGGTAACTACCATAGCAACAGGAGCAATAATGAGAGCTTATTGGATATTGTTATGGGAGTTACCATTGATGGTAAATTAAAAAAATTGAAATCCTTTCTGCAACAAGGTCTTGATAAGGGTTAAAGAATGTGTGCAGACATACAGAAATACCACAGTTAAAACAGTATTCAAGAAAACTTGCCAAATATTTTGTAGTCAGGTTGTTTTCTTTATTGCCAGAAAATACCCCACTCACAAAACGAGAAAAAGCAAACAAAAAAGCAACTCTTTTTTTTCCAGGAGTACAATCATGCTATGCATTAAGTTGCTTGAAAGTGTTATCAAGTAATGTTGAAGATGGTTTCGTTCAAGATTATATGATTAAAGTATTATTAATGCTTTATATGCTCGCACATTTCCCATGATGCATTGTTTAAGCATTATGCCAATCATTTGTTAGGAGGGTGGGGTGGAAGTGGGGTTGTTTTGATCAGTATTGAGAAGCAAACATTTGCCGACCATGAAATCATCTTACATGGATGTGAGCATGGGTCGGGATTACGTTGATAGACAAGATGTCAGTAGGAGTCTCAGCGACGCACAGATCTTGATTGATGAACAAACCATGCGGTACAAAATTACAACTCTGTCAACGCAGTAGATCATTCCAAATGAATCAGAAAGAAATTATATGAACTAATTGAGCATGTTAATATTCATTTAATGTGGGCATGGCAAAGACTTGTCCAGATCGAGAGAGAATTTGATATGAACTGATAACAGGAAACAATACCAAAAAAAAAAATGTTTCATCAAGTTTCACTCAGGTCTTAACAATTTGTTCAAAATGTCTGTCTGTTTGAAGTAGAATGATTTTAATTTTATTTAGTAGCTTCCATTTTATTACTTTTATTTTGTTTGGTAAAATTTTAATGCCTTCTGTGTAATTGTATTTCTGTAGAGTTGTGATTTTAGATGCTTATTTTTTCCCCTCAAGTACATAGACTATGTGTTGATATCCCCCATCATGATTTGAATTATTTCCCATGTGAATAGCAATAAGATGTCACATGTTATGCAATACAGTCTGAATATTGTGATCATCCATATTCTGAGTTTCTTAGCAGCACATAGGCTGAGTGGTGTCTGTTCTGATCGGTACAACCTTCACTGCGAGGATGGTATCGCATTGCAAATTTGCATTTGTGTCACAAAGCACAACCGTGACAATAGGGAATACATAATGTAATGCACAGCCCTGCATGCAATTGTGGGTCAAATTGAAAGCTTGAAATATTTTCTTTCACTTTACTTGATCCCATTCTCAAAGGAGAATTGAGTGAGAATTAGATAAGATAACAAAATCTCCTGTCTTTTATTTCTTACACACATAGAGTTAAGTGTTTGTGTTTTGGTCCCAAATTATACCAACAATTGGTTCAATAAGATCAAACTTTGCACTAAAATGAGATGCCCACATTTAAAAAAAAATTGAACCAAAATTATATTTATTGATTATCCATTAATCAAAACACAGCCATGATAACATGTGTCATGGCAGTTATTCAAATTTGCAAATTTGTAGAAATCTTTACCCAGCAACAGCTGAAGCTCACAGATTTTTAAACTTTTCCTCTGAGGGTGAGAGTGCTGTACTATGTACATGGACAAAGGAAGACACATTTCCCAGCAAGACATAGTGTTTATGTATGGATGTGGGATGGGTGGGGGATGTGTGTGTGTTTTTGTCATATTTGCAGTATATCAAATTCGCAGCTGCAGGTGTATGTACACTAAGATTACTACTCAAATATAGATGCACAAGGTTGCACAGCACTATTGCTGATTTCATTTTTTTCTCTGGTATTCATTATTCACAGCTGCCATTTGTAACTAAATATGTTTCACAACGTCAAACTTGCAGCACACTTTTTTCAGTTGTGAAGATTTCAATTGAGTTACATGAAATTTATGTTATTATCACTCAATATATTTATTTTTCCTTTTAGTTAAAGTCCCAGTACCACCAAGGGGTAATGTTCTTTTGTGATTAATTTTGAATTGGCTTAATACCTTTCCTATGTGGGTTACAGACATAAGTACTTATGACATATGGCAGTTTTTAAAACCTAGCATTAAAAAATAAATGTTAGAAAAACATTTTCTTTTAAATTAGATACTACAAGGCAGCAAAAAGAATAAGAAAAGAGACCATTATGGAAAAAAGAATTGGAACATACAGACAAAACTAAATTCATACCAATGCCAAACTCTTTGTTCTGTGTCCTCATTGATCAAAATTATTGACATTTTTTTTTTATATTTGTGATGATGGCAGGTAATTACCCAAATCAACAATAAATTGTGTGAGACCTGTTTTCACTTCACTTGCAGTAAATTATGCTATGACAAATGACACCTGTAAAGGATTCAATTGATTATTTAAAGGTAGAATATTTTAAATCACGTTTAAGACATAGTTCCATCGCAGTATATCCACATATTATTTGTTATTATGATGTATTGTTCTAGATGTTCACTTTCTAAAGTTTCTTTTCAATATTTAATGGTTCTTCATTTATTTATTTATAATTTATTTTTTTGCTTTTAAATGTTTCTATGCTAGGTCTGCCCTTCCTCTGTTTGTAGATACAGAATTGTTGAGTCTATTCAGTCTAGTGTCTTTCATTCAATCTGTTGTAGATGTAACATGGTACCAGCTTTGTGAGAAGACTAGTCCTTGTCACTTCAGGCACTGTGATTGGTCAATGTCCATTCCTTGTCACTTCAGGCACTGTGATTGGTCAATGTCCATTCCTTGTCACTTCAGGCACTGTGATTGGTCAATGTCCATTCCTTGTCACTTCAGGCACTGTGATTGGTCAATGTCCATTCCTTGTCACTTCAGGCACTGTGATTGGTCAATGTCCATGTTGGCACGCTAAGAGCTAATGTGCTTGTCAGTGCTTGTGGTCTGACATTATTTCACAACACAAGTGATTTTGGAGTTTTATTTCCATAAGAAAATATATTCTTTATAAGTACTTTGTTCGTTGTTTATATTTTTTTCCATTTGGATAGTGTAGTTGATTAATTCTTTTACTTTTTGTCTCGCCCACCGGAGGTGAAGGCGAGACTAAGGGATCCAAATGGCGTCCGTCCGTCGTCCGTCCGTCGTCCGTCCGTCGTCCGTCCGTCGTCCGTCCGTCGTCCGTCGTCCGTCCGTCGTCCGTCGTCCGTCACAAATGTTAAAGTTTACCTGCAAGACTCTCTTTTGACAAATAACTTCACATGGGTTGCTTGGATTACAACCTAACTTGGGTCATAGATGCACTGGGGGTACCTTCATGTTATGGTGCCGTTGGAGGTCACAGGATAAGGTCAAAGGTCATTTGAGGTCATACGTTAAAGTTTACCTGCAAGACTCTCTTTTGACAAATAACTTCACATAGGTTGCTTGGATTACAACCTAACTTGGGTCATAGATGCACTGGGGGTACCTTCATGTTATGGTACCGTTGGAGGTCACAGGATAGGGTCAAAGGTCATTTGAGGTCATACGTTAAAGTTTACCTGCAAGACTCTCTTTTGACAAATAACTTCACATGGGTTGCTTGGATTACAACCTAACTTGGGTCATAGATGCACTGGGGGTACCTTCATGTTATCGTGCCGTTGGAGGTCACAGGATAAGGTCAAAGGTCATTTGAGGTCATACGTTAAAGTTTACCTGCAAGACTCTCTTTTGACAAATAACTTCACATAGGTTGCTTGGATTACAACCTAACTTGGGTCATAGATGCACTGGGGGTACCTTCATGTTATGGTGCTGTTGGAGGTCACGGGATAAGGTCAAAGGTCATTTGAGGTCATACGTTAAAGTTTACCTGCAAGACTCTCTTTTGACAAATAACTTCACATAGGTTGCTTGGATTACAACCTAACTTGGGTCATAGATGCACTGGGGGTACCTTCATGTTATGGTACCGTTGGAGGTCACAGGATAAGGTCAAAGGTCATTTGAGGTCAGGGATACAATTCTTTTGCGTAGCAACGGAGATCGCGATATTTCTGGTTATTTTCGCAAGTGGGCGAGACACAATATTGCTAATGCCTTGTATTTGCTTTCTGTCTTATGTACATCTTCACAAAGTTAAGGTGCAGTTTTGGATGAACAATTGTGATAGACATTTAACTTTGATTTTGAGATTGAAACACCTATAAGAAAAAAGTATAATCTTTACTGGAACATATGTGGAAGAGATAAACAAGCATGTGCACTGTCACTAATTATGTAGATAACAACCAAACTGCATTTGTATTTGGAAGAATGCACACAACTAAAACATCGCTTCATCATATGTTTAGCTATAATACTGTGGAGTAATATCCTTCAAAACCTGTGGAATTGAATAAAAGCAGGTCAAAATCTCAGCAATCTGAGTTAGATTTAATAAATACCAAGAAAGCAAAATAGTTATGGGTTTTTGAAAAGTTTTTAGAGTTAAATGATCCTTTTGTTTTCTTTCTGTAGATTTGTTAATGCATAGTGTTCATGTTTGTAAATTCAACATAAACTTATATATGAAAAATAGTTAAAATACCTTTCCATTTTTTTTATGAAGGAAATCCTGGATGAAATACAGACTACTATCATTCAAGAAATTATAAACCAGTATTGTCTTTTTGTACCACAAACATATCAGTTGTTGGTAAATTCCAAACTTTACCACCTTTTAAAACTCCTCAAAATTTCAAAATTGTTCAAAAATTCATGAATTTCTCTTTGTACTTTATATGAAGAAAGATATTTATCCAAGGGATACACTGCATTTAATAGGTATGTAAATGAAATCTTTCTTTGAGAAAAACTTGAAGTGAAACATTCTTTCAGGTGTTTGTATGGTAAGGTTACATTTACTCTTTCACTTCTAAGAGAGTACTTTGATAAACAGCACCTGATCAACTTAAACTCTCTCCGCATTTTGCAGTCAAACTTATCTTCAAGAATTCTAATATCTCCACATGAATATGGATGTTCACTGGATTTACATGTTGTGTACTCCTTTTGCAGGCTAAATCAAATTCTGTAAAACATTGCATAGACCATAAATACATCATGAAGGTCCAGATTGTGAAATAAGAAACTTGACAGAGACGTAGAATTCACGTGTCAGAGAGCATGAAACACTTGATTATTCATTCAATAGTTATGTGATAGTTTGCCTGTCAAGTTCAGTTTCCTTTTCAAACACAAAGTGAAGTTAGAGTTGTCCATGTAATCATCCATTCTACATATCCATCCCTTACAAGCCCACTCAAAGTCATGTCAGCTCCTATATTCTGACAAATGTTATTAAACAGTTTGTTTTTCCAGTTACCATGGTATTTACAGAATTTTATCTGTTTTAAACTGCTGAAGGATATGCTATCCTCAGAGTGATTTTTTTGTGTGTAAATTTATCCTGTAGAGGGAAAAAACAAAATTGTATGTCACATACCATAATTTCCTGCCTTAGTTTTAAACAAAGATCATACACAGTTTTTAAAGCCCTACCACTGGTCACACGTTGCAACATATTTGGTTTTCTCTGAATGTTTGCAGTACTCCTGGGTGAAATGTGCCAAAGTGCCTTCCCATACAGAAAGACCATCTGTATCCTATGAGCAGTATTTGTCTCTCATTGGAACCTGTATGAACGTAACCTGTATATAAAGACCACCTGCTCAAAGACTCTGCATGTATTGTCTCCCTTGTCCGGTCTTTCTAGACAGGATTTAATGTATAACATAAGATCAGCTCACTAGAGACTACAATGGAATACTTATTAAGTGCACTGCAGCAGTTGCTTGAATGGCTTATTGTAGTCCAATGATTCCCATAGTCTCTCTCGCTATGTTGATTATTTCTTATTTCTCCTCCCGGTTGGTTTGTTGCTCTGCCATCTAACCTCTAACCTCTGACCTCTGACCCCTCCCATCGCTCACCCACTGACCAATCAGGTAAAAGCCCTCCCCCTAGCTTGGAGGAGGACCGGTGCAGCCCCCTCAGAACGTTCCGCTCGCCCTCCGAGCTGCCTCGGACAGGTAACTCAACGCACCCCAGCCACCAGTGGATAGTCCAGGGCCAGTCTGGTAAAGAATTGCGATTGATTTGAGTCCATCACAAGTTTAGCCTCCTGTCTCTAATGTACAGAGTTACCATTGATATCAATCAAAGTCTAATCCTCAATCTCTATGGCACCGAGGTGTGATTGATCTGAATCCATTGCTAGTCCAATTTCCTATCTCTTATGTACAGAGATAATTGATATCAATCGTAAGTCTAGTTACGATCAATTGCAATTCTTTATAAGACAGGGCCATATGTCTTTTGCTAGTGTTTTATTGTGTGTGTGTGTACTGGCCTACTCTGTGTACATTATTACATCTACTGTACTCCTCACACAGTTTTTTTATTGTCATAGTTACAGTATTTACATTGTGACCACTGCAAGTAGACTCAAGTGTTTCACTGTTTTCATTTTGTTCATGAACATTTATTTCATTCAATGCTTTGTTATTATTTTTTTTTAGATATTATGTGTGATTTAAGGGATACTTGGTTTAGAAATAAATCTGTTACAGACTGAAAGTACAGGTTTTATTACAAGGATGTCATCCTGATTCTTCCTTGTTATCTGTAGTATGTAATCTGTCTGATAAAAGAGGAATAGCTTTATTATCTTCATTACCATTGCATGTTGGTAGTGATGAACGGGGTGTAAACTGAAAACAAAAACACATTCATGTTTGTGTAGTCATGTCTTCTGTTTCAACGGCCAACGACTTCAATGAAAGTTCTTTCTTAAGTCAATGCAGGATCTTCTGCCCGCTAGCTTAAGCCTTTATTTCTACTGTTTGTCATGAAGTCATCAAACATTCTTGTTCTTTTTCATATTTTTTCATCTGTTGTTATGCGTTGTTTTTTGCCAAATGCCTTTTGTTTGTCGTTATTGCTTCATTGTGAATTCCCTTTACTCGCATAGCCCACATTTCTTGTATTCAGCATATAAGTCTGATATTATTTTGAAGCATGTTGGTTTCAGCATACTCTTATTGATTATACAGCAATACGAGGTGCATTCACACACAAGTTTGAAAAATCTCACTGGTCAGCAATCTCAGCGTATATGATACCGGTATGCAAATTAATGTAAAGATATTTGCACTATCCAGAAAGTGCAGTGATCTTTAAACACACATTCCTTAAAAATAGGGCTATTCAAAGACAAGAAATTGTGCTGTTATTTTTAGTGAGATTTTGACCTATGTGGAGATCTAACTAATCAATGAGATTTTTGCTTTTTCACTGCAAGAAATGGTTTTGACAGAGGTTGAAATTGTTTCAATCTCAGTTATTTTGTGTGTGTGAATGTTCCTTATTGAAAGGATGTTCAGTTTGAAGGTGACCTTGACATCAGCAGGGTCTTGCTCCCAGTGCTAGACTGAGACTTGAGGCATCCTCCTCAAGCTAGCGTCTCTTTCTTGTTGTTCTTGTTGTTGTTGTTGTACGGAACTGTTTGTAAAACATGTTGCATCACAAAAGAAAAAAACAAATAGCTTATAGATATGTCAAGTAGCTATGATGTAATCTCCTTCAATTTTTGAGATATCCTCCAATTTTTAAATCCCTTTTAATTTGGGGGAGGCATTTTTCCCCCATTTAGCACATACTTTGATACAAGACACTCTGTTGCTATGTACTTCAAACTAAATTTGAGGATACTTTTTGATAGAGGCAAGGGAAATGTTCGTATTTTTCCTTGATCTTTCATTCATTTAGTTTTATGTCTTTGTTCTCCGAACTACTCTTTGTGTGTTTCTTACATTTATTACATATTCAGACATTTTCTTCACATTATCAAAATGTATATAGTTGCACTTGGACAATCCTTCAAACTTGATTGTACGGTATCCTAGTAATGGTTCATATGGTCACATGTACACTTGCTATTGATCAATGTATCCCCAATACGGTCATGCTTATGATCAAATGACATGCTCATGAAATGTGTATATAAATGCGTTTTAGGGTAGTATTGGAAAAACATCTTCGACCGATATTTATTTCCTTATCTCTCATTCTGTTTACCAGTTCCCTATTCCATTCCATGTACAGGTATTTGTGTCATGTAGATTCTATCATTGTATAGGTAGATTAGTCCATGTGGGTGTTGTATATCAATGTATCAATAGTCCTTTATTTCCTTAGCATCATCATCAGGTTTCATCAATCTGGGAATAATTATTGCACATTTTGTAATCATATTTTATATCATACTTATATAGATGCAAGTTTTTTGGGAAACATAATTTGCATGAAAGCATTTATCCTGTTTCATTGGATGGTTGGTCATAAATGAAATATTTTGTCCTACGAATAATGTTACCTTTGTCTTTTTTATGTAATGAGAAACGGATTAGGGTTGAGAATTCAATTGTTATCTTCAAGAACTCAATAAAAAATGAATGATATAGGGAAATGGAAGGAAAAAAGGAAGATATAAATTTATGAGCTCAATAATAGGCTTCTTGATAGTAGTTTGATATTACAATACAAGCAAGATAGCATACATGTTGTTTGTACATGAATCACCATGTTGTGTTTGTGACTGGATTCAAAGATGATTTTAGGGGATTGACATAGAATTCAGACTTTGAGATCTCAACAGCACAAAGACTTTCCACAATGGACACCAATCTGTTCAGGGCCCCATGCCATAAAGAGTTGCGATTGATCTAACCCAAACGCAAGTCCAATTCCCTATCTCTAATGTACAAAGGTACGATTGATATCAATCCTAAATTAAGTTATAATCAATAACAGATCTTTCTAAGACAATATCCAGTCCAGTCAATTGCTGATCAGGCAGAGTGAAAATACTTGTGCTAAATACTGCATGCTTATTAGTCACTAAAAAAAAGTTGAAATGTGAAATTGAACCGTTTTGTTTCCTTCACCCTACAGGTGCTCCCATTGCGAGACCACCGCTAGCAAGGGCAGATGAAGTGTAAGTACACATGTGAAATATATACCCCCCCTCCCCTTCCTATATCTAATCTATTTCCTACACCCCATTCAATAACCCCAAACTACTGACATTAACCATTCTACTCTTCTTTGACAAAAGGAAGCAAGAAACACAAGGATTTTTTCTTATAATTGAGCCATTTATATCTCTTGCTTGCATCAATGTCCATTCAGCACCACATCATATTGAATTGAATCTCACAAAGTAAGATGAAAAAAAAACAATTCCTGATTTTTGCCTGTAGGCCTACATTGGGAATGATGGGTATAATCTAAAACCGAAATATCAGTTACGAAATTTTTGGGTATTTGTTTCATGTTTCCTTTTGTCAAAATGAGCAGTATTGTGGTATAAAATCTGATTTTTTTTATCCAGTGTCCAGTAAAAACATCTAACAAAACCAACGCTGCTTTCATGTTAATCACCCTGGCAACGTCTTGTACCTGGCTGTTTATCATCTTGATTTTATCATTAACCCTTTGGTACCAAGCTATTTAAAGCTCATTGATTTACTACACAACATATGCACCTATGGTACTGAGTGGTTTAAACCACAGAGGATCCCTAACTAAAGCACCCTAGACTTTGATTGTGAAACTGCCCAGCTTTGTGCTAAAAGGACGTACAGTTACACGGCGGAACGAGTGGAAGAGTGGTGACATTAATAGGAGAGTGACGAGAGTCATTTGTGGCTGAACAGGCTTTCATGGAACGTCTTAAGAGTTCTTGCACACACACACACACACACACATACACATACACATACACATACACATATGCACACACACACACACATACACACACACACACACACACACACACACACACACACACACACACACACACACACACACACACACACACACAGACAAACACAGACACATTCAGCTCATCATTAACAAGAAAGTATTAAAAGTTGGTCAGTGTGTCCAACAAGCGATCTCCTTATCAGACAATGAATCCAATGACCTATCATTGAATGGACATGTCCAATCTTGAATGCATGTATTGAGTTAGTCAGTTAGTCAATCCATCAGACATCACCAGTCATGAATTATGGTTAGACACACAGAGACAAGTTGTGGCACCATGCTCTTGGATCTGTTCTAGCAATGTATCATACAGAGCTGCCAAGTCTCCCTGACTGAAAATAGACCCAATATTACTCGATCACACCATCTAATCTCCCTGATTATTGAAAGAAAGATTATTATCATCAGGTTGTAAGCATTTGGTAGACATCTCCCTGATTTCTGATAAAAATTTCCCCAGATGATCCTGATTGTTGCATTTCAAATGTTGGTAGCTGTGCATCATGAAACAAAACACATCAATGTGTAGCTCTTCTAACTACGGTATATGACATGAGATATTGCCCCACTCTCATGTAAACTTGTGTGCTATTGGTTAATCCCTGCAGAGACAATCATGAAGGACCAATAAGAACAAAGACTTCATCCTCTAGCTCAAGTGCTTCATCATCATCACAGTATGTTAACACTCTGTCCTGCTTGCAAAACCAGCCGATTCTGTGGAGGAATCAGAGCGAGCCGTGTTTCTTTCTTGTGCATGCTTCTACATCTTGTGTATATGTAGCAACCCCTTGACTGAAGACTAACATGTCTTGTGCATATCATTAACCTTTGTAGTGTATTGCAACAGAGCTTTTTTATTTTATTTTTGAGGGAATGAAAATAAAAACATTTTGCATCATCAAACATTTATTACAATGAATGAATAGACAACTAGAATGTAGTTGCCTCTCATGATGTGACATATGACAGAGAATAAATGTTGAAGTGGACGACGATTCTCCAGTCAACTGCCTCATCAATATCCACCTGGTTGTTGCATGTACTATCAACTAAAATAATTGTCATTTTAGTTTGCCTTTATTTCATAGTAACTGTCACATTTTAACAAACTACCAATGACTGTATTCCTCATATCCCATATTCATAAAGGTGGTTTATCTTAGACCGCATACTAAATGTAGACTGACTTTATAGGGTACAAGACAAAGTATCTGATACTGTCACAAAATCATTGAGCGTCATCACAGAATCAAAACATTGGGCGATTTCAATAATTCACTGCTATTGATATGTGGATAAAGTTAATATGCCATAGTGATTCCGAGAACAAAATCAAATACTGTCCATTGAATGTATAATATTGTTTCATGTTGTTTTATTTGGTGCCCCATAAAGTTAGTCCAGGCTGGGTACACTGTTTGCATTCAACCTCTGTTTAGAACATGAGCCTATGAGTTATTGTTACCAGCTGGCTATTTATTAAACCCTGGTCTCTTTCTGTTATTTAGATAAACCTTATTTATGATATATACTATTCTAGCACTTAGAAATCTTCCTCACTGTTCGTACTATCCACTGACTTTCTCTCTTCCACAAGTAGTTCCTTGTCATATACATTTGACTATTATTACACTCCTAAAATCAATATCTGCTCCATTGCAGATGATTATGATAGATTTGAATATGTTAGATATTTTAGATTGCAATGTTTCTTCGGACATTGAAGGAAGGCTGTGTGTAGGTTGTCACCAGAAGGACATTAAGAGTACACCAGGAAGATATCCGCAAAACTAAATCTTTGTCTTCTAGATGAAAAAGTCATTTCATATTTAGTTATAGCTCCAGATGTGCAACATTTTATACAAGATTTGCTCCCTTTTGACCACCCATAACACCCATAACAAATACCTTTAAAAAATGGATGGGGGTGGGCAGGTGATCTCTTGATAAAACTAGCTATTAAAGGAGGGGAAGTGGTGATAGAATCATCTGTCATTTAGTATTGTCCACATAGTGTTCCTCAGAATCCAGAAGATTGATGTCCATAACATCTTTAAAACACACATTTCATACTCATGGGACATTGATGTGATTAATATATTGAGGTCAACATCTGCCATGAAAATGCATACCAATTTACTTGGTACTCAACAATGTAGCCTGATCTGATCAAGTGATTAATTTTTCTGATTCATCTGAGCATGTTCATATTACAAAGATGCCACTCAAGATGCATTAACTCCATGTTGAATGTGAACAGAAAACATATGTAGTGCCTACCTCTCCTGAATGTGCATTTTGGAATGCCGCCCTCTCTTGAAAAGGTTTCAATTTTTGTCTCAACCAGTCATTGGTTGCAGATGCCCCCAATGAATACACTGAAAACCAGGTCATGAAAATTGTTGAAATCATACTGATAATAGCTCTTACTCTTTTTAATAATCCGAAGATCCATTACATTGCTAGATGTTACATCTACTGTCAGCCAAGATTTATTCTAGTATTATGTTGATGTTACATTGTGATTTAGAATACATACACTGGTAGGTACAGCCAGTTTTCATTTACAGCATAATCACTTTCATTTGGTCTAACCCCATCCACATTTTGCTATAATTTTGATTTTGGTTTGCTGTTTGGCGCCCTTTCTAACAGACGTAGCACTGACCCCTCAGCGTCCACTGCAGCTCCAGGCGACCCCTCCAGTATATATGACTCTGCTGGCAAGAAGTTAGTATGGCAGTCCTGGGCTGCTCTATGTGTGTCCATCCTTTTGACTTTATGGGGGCCCTCCCCTCCCCTCCCTCCCCCTTTTGGTTATATCTATAATTTCACCTTCTTTCCCCCCCTTCCCCCTTTTTCCCTGATATCATCGTTGCTTTCATTCATTCTGGATGTTCCTTTTTAGTTTTCTCATCTCTGCCCCCCCTCCTCCTTTCTACCTTCTCTTCTTCTTGCCTCTAGTCCATACTTTGCCTCCCTCTTATTCTTCCCTTTTCTCGCCCTCTTTCCAATCTGTTAGCAACCCACCAATTCTCCCGTTTCCCTACTCTCTTTCTTCTGATTTGTCTCTTTCTTCCCCTTCCCTTTCCTCCTTCCCCTCCTTCCATCTTTCCCCTCCTTCAAACCCTCTATCCTCTCATTTTGTCCCTTCCATCTCATCTGGTCCTGTCTTGTCTCATGAACTCTCCTCTCCTCCCCCTCCCCTCCCCTCCCCTCCCCTCCCCTCCCCTCCCCCCTCCACCTCCTCATACCCCTCCCCCATACCCCCTCCCTATACCCCCTCTCCACCATCCTTTCTCTTACCCACCTTTCTCTTACCCCTTACCTCACCTCATCACAACTCCCTCCCTTGCCCTCCACCCCTCCCCTGCCCTCCACCCCTCCCCTGCCCTCCACCCCTCCCTTGCCCTCCACCCCTTCCTTGCCCTCCACCCCTCCCTTGCCCTCCACCCCTCCTTTGCCCTCCACCCCTCTCCTGCCCTCCACCCCTTCCCTGCCCTCCACCCCTCCCCCTTCTCCATGTGTCTGCCTCTCTTCTCATTTTACCCTCTAGTTACGCCTCTCCATGCTATTCTTGTTCACCTCCCTCTGCTCTCTTTTCCCTTCCATGAAGTAATGATGTGTGTAACCTGTCTGTGTTATCTTTTGAGTACCACTATTTGTCAGCATTTACTCATTGCTGTCTGGGTTTTTAGAGTAAAAAAAAAATGAAATTGTCATCCTCCATTCCTCATTCATCTCTAATGCAATGTTCTTATAACTTTTATTCCCATTTGATGTTTATCCATACTTTTGACTTTGAGTTTCTTTTCATGAAATCATGAAATTTTTGGAGCTTTTGATGTCAATGTGTACAATTTCTTCCATATATCAATGTAATACACAAATGCAACATTCTCATTTTGTGCATTTTTAATGTGCATATATTCTAAATTGTAAATGCACACTGGAGAGAGTTTTACACCTGGTATAGCTCTAAGTATGGTCTCTTGTGTGGATATCATTATTTCAATTTCTTACAGCATATAAGAAAGGTGTTACAATATGCAAATGTGAATGTAGTGAGCTTTACAAACAATTCATTTAAAAGGACTGACGTAGCGGTTCCTGCGGTGATAGCAGGACTGTCCTGCCATCATCAGTACTGCCATCATCATGGGGAGTGATCTTGCTGGATTTCAAAAAATATCTCATTGTGAGAGGATTTCTTGACAAGATCTTAAAATCAAAGAAGTCTAGGACCCATAGCCATGACAGCAAGGAGCTGCCACATCTTAACCACTATCCATTCCTTAACATTACCCACGCCCTGCACATTTAGAAAGGCTCTGTGGCTTTGGGTTTTGGGTTCCAGTCCCTGGAGACATAATATTCCCCACACTCACCACCCAGGAATGAATGGAGACCTGGTGGGATGTCAAAGCTATTGTTAAGTAGTTCGTCCAAAACTCCTCTGACTTGCAGCCAGCAAACTTTCCTCCACATAGAGTGGAGATGGTGCACAAAAAGCATCTAGATGCAATAATACTTTCAGTTGTAGTTGTAACCGGAAAAAACACTTGTTTATAGTAAGCCCCCCCCCCCCTTTTTGTTTGGGTGGGGGGGGGGGGTAGGGGAGGGGGTGCTTTCTTTATGTTATTATTAGTACTGTCAAGTAGAAATATTTGTAATCTAAGACATGTGTAGTCTTGATGATGCTGATTTCCTCCTTGGTTTGTTGCTTGCAGGGGGATCTGTGTGAGGACACTGTATGCCTGTGATGCTGACAACGAATCGGAATTATCCTTTCAGCCTAACCAGATCATCGTCAATGGTAGGTAGTAGCTGCACCTCCTTCCATCGCGGCTCAGTCTTATAAAGAGTTGCGACTGATGTGATTCAGTTGAAAAGTCTTCTCCCCCATCTCTCGTTTATAGAGTTATGATTGATATCAATCTCAAGTCAAGTTGCACAATCAACTGCAAATCTTTACTTGACAAGGCCCTGGATGAAACATGAAGCAAACATTTCTCATCTTGCTCTATAAAGCTGTAAACCAACAGTCCTCTTCAAAATTGATTTGTATGACAAGTCTCTCAATTATACTGTATTTCATAACCACATATCAAGATTCAATGATGGTCAAATTGCAAGTTCTCCTCACATGAGTTGATGAACATAGGCTATTTGAGATGGCAAGATTTCAATATCTGCACAGGAGGCTGGAGGCATACCAGTTGACTGCACAGTCACATTTTTCTAGGTTACATTTGATATTGCCAAACTTAAATGACTGCTTAACATAGTTTAAATATGATTTTGGCACACTTTAATGTGTTTTCATTGAACCTGATAAATGTTTGAGCAGACATTTGTTATTCATTCAATGATTGTGATAAGTGTGTCGTACTCTCAAATTGTGTGTTAGATTACCTTGATTGCGGATTTATGTGGGTTTAACATGTATTTAATTATACTCTGGTTCCTGCGATAACATCAGTCATACCGTTGGCTCAGTGAACAGGTGTTATCAAGACGTGTTTTACGTCAGCAACATAAGCTGGCGTATTGCCAGAAATCAGCTCTTATGTGTGCAAGCCATGCTGCTCATTCCTGTGTAGATATCAGACACTAGTGGTGGATGGGGGTGTTTAATGTTGAAATAGCTGTCTCTGTCTATTTCCGCACAGAGTGAACCTCTCTGCACGAAGGAGACAGTTGCCCCCCCCCCCCCCCCAATGTAGAGTAATCATGTGGGGCTGAGCTGGGGGGGGGGGGGGTGGGGGGGGGTAGCCAAAAAGCAGACTCCACTAGGTTTCTAAAGATAAGCTAATGGCTTCCAGAATTGAGTCATGCAAGGAGTCCTGCTGAAGTTAGCTGAACAAACTAAAACAGCTTTTAACCCTCTCAATATCAAGCACTGATAGCTCCATATCAATACAAACTCCTGTTTCTTGCATCTGGGACTGCGTGGGTTAACCCTCTCAGTACCAAGCACTGAAAGCTCTATATCAATAACATCTCAGTCTCTTGCCTGTGGGACTGTGTGGGTTAATCATGTCAATACCAAGCACTGACAGCCCAATATCAATAACCAACTCTGTCTCTTGCCTATGGGACTGAGTAGATTAACCCTCTCAGTACCAAGCACTGACAGCCCAATATCAATAGCCAACTCTGTCTCTTGCCTATGGGACTGAGTAGATTAACCCTCTCAGTACCAAGCACTGACAGCCCAATATCAATAACCAACTCTGTCTCTTGCCTATGGGACTGTGTGGGTTAATCATGTCAATGCCAAGCACTGATAGCTCCATATAAAAACTGTTTCTTCCCTATGGGACTGAGTGGGTTAATACGAGGAGGGACAATGAGCTCCTGCCTTGGGTTCATGAGTTGAAGTACGTGAGAAGTGTGCCCAAGGGAGGACTCCATGCTCCAACTGCACCTGCTGTTTATGCCTCTACCACAAAGTTCTCATTATTTGAGATGCAGTTGCGATGCAGATTGTTAAAAACAAATCACTTCCTCTATTCCTCATGATGTCTCTGAGTTTTCTCATCCTCTTATTTTCCATTTTGATTGAAGCAGTAATTGAACTCATTGATTGATAAAAAAACCCACATACATGCGTTGAATTGATTTCAGTGTCATTTATTAACAGGGTGTCATTCCTCTTGTCCAGTTTAGAAACTTGCTGAAAGTTATTTGCCCTCAAATGATCCACATTTGGAGTAATTAGTCACAAATCCTGAAATGTTCGGGCTGAACATTTTGAGGATTTGTGACTTGTGATTTAATTACTCCAAATGTGGATCGTTTGAGGGGAAAAAAACTTTCAGCAAGTTTCTAAAATGGACAAGACATGAATGTAAGACCATTGGCAAAAAGATTGCTCATGATCACCTTTTGGAGGCTTTTTTGTCTTCCCAGTACAGTATATTCCCTTTAACACACACAAGCACTGCTCTCCTATGAGCCAAGATACGCAGAGCGTCTTCCTTGTATTCATGTCTGCTTTCTGTCTTCTCTTTCCTTCTTCCTCTTCCTGTCTGCAGTGAGGTCTTCTAAGGAGCGTGGCTGGCTGCTAGGCACACTCAACGGCAAGACGGGACTGGTGCCAGAGAACTACGTCCAGGCACTACAAGGCCAATAGAGGGCGCTCTCTCTCTTTTTCTCTGTCACCACCTCCCTCCCTCCCACCCACAAGCATGCCTGCACCTTGCATCCAGGGGGGATGGCAGAGGGAGAGAGAGGGAGAGAGCGATCACGTTAAAGACCTAGCATGGTCTCATTGAAAATGCTACTTGAAGAACTAAGTGATTTGGTTAGACAAATCCACTTTCAGTGTTCATCCAATATTAAAATTACTGCATTGCCATTGGCCCTGTGATAGATCCGCTGCAAGGTTAATGCTTCTGACTTGAACTGGTGGTATCTAAACTATTTAATAAATATAATATTCCATTCAAGAATTGTCATTTTGCACATTTCATTGCTGGCTTCTTTGCAATGCAGGCAGTGCATTGTGGGTAAATTGTGCATCATTTTGGTGTAAACAAAGTCATCTTAAAGAAATCATTTCAAACCATGACTTGGCATCTGTTTGAATTCACTGCGAATGTGTCATGCATGGAATATAGAGAGCATTTTGATTGGTGCACATGTAGTCTAAATGTGACATTTGACGCCCCTGCCTCTTCCCCATTCGCAGAGATGCTGCTATGTCAGGCAATGAGGAGAACTCCTACCATTGGTACAGGCTTTGAACAGGTGTTCACTATTCATGTACAGTATGTCACCATCTCTCTCTCTCTTTTCTAAAAGAAATCCTATCAAAATCTGTATTCCTGCATCAAACAAAGCACCTATCTGTCCCATGCAATCACATTGATGCAATCATATCTAGGTCATATTCCCCTGCAAGAATCATGGCTGATTTCTAAATGTAGTTGCTTACTTATTGTGATATATTGGAAACATTCTATGGTGGATCAATCATTAGTAATAAACACTTACTCTGTGACAGGCAGTGTATCTTATTGTTCACAGGTTATACCAAGAAGTTTAAAAGAAACTTTGGATCTAACATGAAATTCACTTTCCTGAAGGGATAACTTCCCATACCTACTATTCATAAAAATTGAGTTCTGGTTGAGGGTACGTCTAACTCCAGACTGCCGAGGGGGTAGTAATAGCGACATGTGGCATGCAGCTGGTTTCAGAAGCAGAGTGCTGCGGATGCGATTGTGTGGAGAATTATCCTGCAGGGGTTAGAGCACAGAGACACAGGTGTGCCAAGCCACTGGCCTTACACCAAGCTACACCACACAGACTGGCTGGAGGGGAACTCCCTTTAGACTGACTGGAGGGGAACTCCCCATAGACTGGCTGGAGGGGAACTCCCCATAGACTGACTCATTATGGGCATGGCATCTCGGGAACGGGCCTGGTATTCTGAGAACAAACTTTTGACTGAAGTTTGAAGTTAACTCCCCTACAATCCATGACTGTGATTGGCCTATTGATGCCTATTCTGACCTAAATCATTTTTCAGAATACCAACTGACTTATTTAAGACATTTTCGGACTGAAATTTCTTTCATAATACCACCCTGTACTCTGACTACATGCACCAAAGCTAAATAGCAGCTCAGTAGCAGTGCCAAGTCTTTATTGAACATTGCAGAGACATATCTGTTATCTGTGCTATATTCCCCCTTTTTAACTGAGCAGGAGAAGTAAACCTGTATGTCTTAGATATGCAGTGCTTTCAGGTACCTCAGGTACCTAGAGCAATGCCTTAGTGACAGGCTCCAGCACACTCTCACCCCTTGTGCCCCAGTGGAGCTGCTATTACATTGGCTTCATTGCAGCACCACATCATGTTAGACTGACTATCTCACAGCAGGATGAATAGCTCCTATCCAGATTGTGCCTGCATGTAGGGCATCCTGGGTCCAATCTACAAACGTTAATAACTCAAATTTGAGTGATTCGCAACTTGTTTCCTTTTGTCAAAGCAGGGCAGTATGGAACTGGTATATAGAGCTCAGGACAAAACCTATCATGTACAGACTACATACTATACTTCACCTGGCTTAGGGACCTACATTCTTTGTCTACCACTCCACATGTTTGAACTTGTGCAAATACTGGATAGAGCAGTGTTTTGTCTCCCATAGGCAAAGTTTGTGTAATGTCAGTCGCCATTGTCAATGAATACATCTATACTAAAAGAGTGAGGTTTACTTATACTACTGGCCAGCACTAATCTCCAAGACAGAATGATTCCAGCTTTGTTCCATGGAAGCTTAATATTCCTTTACTACAGCAGCATTTATTTGATCTTTGATTGGTATGAGCCTCTGTCTAAGCTTACTACATCACCATGATGTCTGGTCTGTGATCTAGCTGTTATCTGGTGGTTGCGATACCATGAGTGGTAGTGTGTGTGCTAGGAGGAGTAAAGGGTGGGTGGGTGGGGAGGGGGGGGGGGGTCAAGGACTTCAGGTTAATGTGAGTTACAGAGTAAGGAGCCTTGATGAGAAACACAGATGGTGATTTAATCTGCCGAGCCACGTTTGCAATCTAGACAACCAGCAGGAAGGTGAAAGCATCTTATTCTTAAAGTCCAATCATGTCACGAGAATTAATAGTTTCAATTGTTTTTAAGTATATCGAAACAAGCGTGTCCAGACTAAATTATTTCTATCCTTGCTGACTGTTTGGAGGGTAACACCACCACCATTAGAAAGAGTGTGTCTTATATTATAACCTCATCATGACGCTTGAAAAGCAAAGTTTCTTATGAAATGTGTATTGGATCAAGTTTTTCTTTCTTGTTGTGAAGTTGGTGGAAATGGGTGATTTGCTATCAGCTTGTAGTATGAGAATAGGATTGAATACACTGAATGAAGGAAGACATTAATTGTATGTATATAGATTCTGGTGTGCCCTGCCTCAAGAATGGCCATTTCTAAGTTAAATTTACTGTTGATACTTCACAAAGCTAACAATTGTATCTGTGTATATAAAGATGAAGCTGTCTGATTGTTGTTCTTTTTCAGTGTAAGGAAAAGTAATACTCGGATAATGGTTACAAAAATACACACACCAGCATTTGGAGATTATCACCTTTTGTGATTAAACAACCAGAACGCATGCTTGTTTGTATGCGATGGAAGTGTGACGATTGCATTGCTACGATTGTATGTAGATATATATGTGGATTTCCTTTATCTATATAAATATATAAATATATATATATTATAAGTGGTTATTTGAATCGGAGGAATTTGCAGAATATGATAGGCTGTAATTGCTTGTAATAATAATATGTCTCTTGTATTATGGATATCACCTTTGATGATTGTACATGTGATTTGATAGACCAATGCTATTCAATTAATATATGGAATAATATGGAAGGGAAACAATGATTGTGTTGTATAGGCAAGGCTGTATAAATGTACATAAAACAAAAGAGATGTAGAGATTCTTTCCTTCAGTTCTGCATGGACTCAATTCCTCCATAATTCTCCTCTGTTTGTGTGTATGATGGCGTGACAGACTGATATGGAAACACCCCCTTTACACCTACATTCCATGCTTCATCATCTAACACGTGTTTGATGTGTCAGCCCTTCACTGAATAGCAGACTGTTCTTTCAATCCAATCTTCATGAGAGTGTCTGTATTTACACACCAGTGTTACTTCTTAGATTGATTTGTAGCGTTACATGTCACTTGTATCCGTAGTCATATAAATTGTTGATATTTCAGCTGCATTCGATTCACATAGATTTATAGCGGACATATTTAGAAGCAAATTTGGTGTTGTATGATTATTTTGTTTGTAGAAGTTTCTGTAGGTTATATTCTTTGTGTCTCTTGGACAATCTTTGTAATACTCACAAGCCAAGCGAGTTGAGTCGCATTTTGTGTTTTTCTTCCCAATCTTTGTATTAACTGAAAGCTGTTGACAGTTGATTGTATCTTGTATCAGTCGGCATTACAAACTGCCTGTTCCTATTCGTGGGTTGTGTGTGTTTCATTGCATGGGCACCACAGCCAGAATGTACACGCCTCTAGACTCTAGACATGTCATTGTTTGTTGCAAAATTTTTGTTGGTTCTTTTTCCTAAGAAGTACATGTAATGTATTTAATTCAGTCATGGAGTCACTGTGTAAATCAGAATGACGTATATTGTTTTCATGCTTAGAGTTGTGCAGATTTTGAAAACAAAACATTTTTGAATTTATACTTTTGATACATATTTCTTTTGAAAGGTTACTTTTGAAATGGTTCTTATAAGTTCAGGGGACTGTCACCAAAATGAATAAATGAATTAATATTTGCTTCTGCTTTTACATAAAACATGGGTTGTTTTCTTAAAGGAAAAACAACAACCAAACACCTTTCTGTTATTTTCTTAATCAAAATGTTGCATTTTAATTGAATTATTGCTACTTTGGTAAAACGGGAAGGATGCCTGTATTCATTCCATGAATGAACATGGGCTTAATCATGGGAGGGAGCCTATTTCATTTTCTGTCTCGCTCGGTTTTTAGCCACATTACACGACGAAGATAAAATTTGCAAATATTTGTCATTATCTACATATCACTGTCCATTATTTATAATCATGAAACAACAATCACTACTTCTGCCCATTTGTAAAAGCGACTCCCATTCTACATTTAAACTAGTTAGTATAGTATTCATTTATAATATGACGAAAAGAAATATGTCGATGTAAATTATGTTAGCATATCAAGTCTAGAAGTTGATATAAGTTATGGTCATATTATGTATGTGTTCAAAGAAATACTAGAGAAGGGACATGCTTTAATTTTGCGTTACGTTGTTTTTATGTAGTGTTTTCTAATGTGAGGAGACACCAGAACTATTTCTTCAGTGACTATGATATATTCTAACATGCTTTGACAGGAGAATTATGTGTATTCAAATCTACCTTTTATTTCCTCAGAAATATGATATTATTGATCATTAGATATATTTTTGTAGTAACAGATGTTATATGATTTTTCTATAATTTTTCCTGAAATCTCATTGTAGTCTAAACATCGATTTGCTATTGGGTGTGTATTCTTCTCCGCCGTATATTTGTCTTTGTTTTTGCTTTTTTGTAACGAAATTCCTTGAGAAGTATAGTTTGAGCATTATATATATGTGTGTGGTCTGCATCTTAGAGTTATTTCAATCATATGCTAAATAGGGGAAAAGCGATATTTTGTTCTCGATGGTTAATTTCTTAGACGTGAGAATAGTTGACCACGCGCTTTTTAGTGAGCATGGTAAGTCACATTGTTTTGCATGTATGTTTGGGGAAAGAGGAAACACCCAAGGAAAGTGTGCACTGCATTTGAAGAGTTGTACGAGTAGCGGAAGGATCCTTTTTTTTATTATGATATATATTGCCAAATAATTGTGACAGACCTAACGAATTATGCCTATTAACCCAATAAAACTTGAAATGTTGTATCAACAAAATGTGGAAGAGATTTCTTACTTCGTATAGGCGGAGGTATAGCTGTGTAAGGAGAGAGAGAGATAGAAAGAGGAGGGAGAGTGAGACACACACACACACACACAGATAGAGAGAGAGAGAGAGAGAGAGAGAGAGAGAGAGAGAGAGAGAGAGAGAGAGAGAGAGAGTGAGTGAGAGAGAGAGAGAAAGAGACAGAAAAAGAGACAGCCATACAGACAGACAGAAAGAAAGACGAGGGAGAGGGATGTGTGGGAGAGAGAGGGAAAGGGCGAGAGAAAGAAAGGAGGTGGGAGAGAGAAAGTAAGTGGAGAAAGAGGGGTGGGGGGGGGGGATAAAGAGAGATGGAGACAGGTACAGAAGTCAGAGAGAGACACATGTTTGCTGTAGTTTAGCAAACACGTAATGCCATCTTTTAGACTGGGATACAAGCAAAAGATTCGGTACAAATATCAGTTGGTACTACATGTATTCACAAAAAGTGCGTTAGCAACATGAAATTCCAAGCAACGGGTCAAAGTAAGGACTTATTATAACATATAATCATAGCGCTTTTCATGAAAATGCATATACAACATGTCAAAGCGCCTTACAAACATGATAGTAACGATTGAAAGAAGTAAAACGGGAAGAAAACTGAAATGATCAAACATACGAAATACGAGTAAGGTAACGGTACACGAAGTCGTTACGTAGAATATGCCTTTTTGATTCCATGGTTTAAAGTAATACAGTGTATCATCGGTGCAACGAATGGAGGATGGTAGAGACAGAGCATGAACATGACAAATAACCGAAATATTTCGCTTTATTTTTAAACGATCACCTACTTGATGTGTATAACTGAATCATTTTAGGAAGATACTTTGGGGCATGACCGTGATTGTATAGGCTAGACTTGAAAATTAAAGAAGGTGTTTGAACTGTACACGAAATTTAGTGGGGAGCCAATGCAAGTTTTAAACCTTTCTAAGGTGTACTATGTTCACGTCTTTGATGAGGGAAGCTAGACGTGCTACAGGGGTTTTTAGATTATCTGCTGCTCTGCCATATTTTACGGTATTTAGAACAATGAACGATAGTCCCTGGGTTCATTTCTATGATTTTGAAGCCGCATTGCTTGCTTTTCAATGTGAAGAAGCCCATATGGCTTGGATATATTTTAGCAGACGTCCAGCACCAATCTATGGTCACCCGGTGACGGCACGTAATTCTGAATGCTATATATTTGGTATCAAACTGCGCGCAAAAGATTGGAGAATAAATTGATTTAAAAAAATACTTTGCGATTGGTGAATATATCACGCATGATAAAGAAAGCTTCACCATGAATCTTAAAATTTGACATGTTCTTCACAAAAATTGCTGCTTATAGTCCTTGGAAAGATTTCAAGAACAATATTTGGCTCCATCACAGTTACACAGTCGACGTTATGACATAAAAATTGTGTCAATCGACCCAACGACTGCCGTTTAAACTTATTTACAGTTGAGGCCAAAAGTTTACATACACCCATGGAATTCAGTGAAATTGTTTCGCTTGCCAAACATCGTAAAATTGACTATATCTTTAGAAATGTAAATACTACCATGACGAATTTGGTATCAAATGAATGAGCGTATTAAGCTCTTTCACATGATTGGGATGCCGTTGGGATCGAATTATATTTCAGGTGGAATTTTCATTGAAGGAAAAAAGTAATATTCGTGTCAAATGTATTCTATTGTTTGTTATATTTTCAAACATCGATTCATAGAAATATATAAATGTCAAATCTATGACTTATATGATATTTTCTATCATAATATGTCACCACTGAACAAAATGGTGTAATCTGAAAAGTTTGTGTTGAGAAGTAACCAGCACAAATATTAAATGATTTTGTCAAGTTTTTATTTTTAATTTGACTATATCTTTAGAAATGTAAATACTACCATGACGAATTTGGTTTTTAATTTGTCTAAAATATGAAGATGGTGGAAAAATAACACCTAAATATCTTTCAGCTCCTGATGACAAAGCAATGTAATGAAGGGGCATGACAAACTCAATTGTTTGATATCAAATTCGTCATGATAGCACAAATATTTTATAAGATACAGTAAATTTTATGATGTTTGGCAAGTGTCAACTTTTCTTTGGAATTTTCTGGGTGTATGTAAACTGGCCTCAATTGTACGTGTCTATATAATATGTCACTGTGTGTCGTGTGTGTGTGTGTGTGTGTGTGTGTGTGTGTGTGGGGGGGGGGGTCCTGTACGTTTTGCCGTTCCCTGATCTATATTCAAGTTCGATCGTTCATAATTAATTATTGCCCTGTGCGTTTATACAGTCTCCAGATGACATCGATCGCTGGGTGATCACTCAAACCATCCAACTCGAGATGGAAATGTCAACCCTAAATATAAAGTGGTCTCGGCCAAGTTCACGTTGTCTACGGTGTAGTTTACGACACTCCAATGACGTCATGACGTCATGGAACGGCTAGCCCACGTTGCAGGGTTTCTGTTTACCATAGCAGTCTGGTCACGTGACATGATGCCGGAATAATCTTGGCCGAACCATGCATGGGGTTGTTATGGTTAGGCGGCTTAGAGAAGACGCCCGGCTCCATACAGCTTCATAGGTATAAAATTCCTATAGGCCTTCATGAAGTACGGTCATAAGTGTGTAGGTGTTTGCGTATGTGTGTTTGTGTTAATGTGTGTATGTGAGTGTATTTATTCGTACGTGTATATGTGTGCGTATGTGTGTGACTGTGTGTATAATGATATTATGTGTGTGTATAATGTACACGTGGATGGATGAGATGGCATAAACATCTTTCGTGTGCGCACGCACATGATTATAGGCCGCATATAAAACATAGAAATCATTACGAGCATCGCGGAGATCGTAGGCCTAACAAAAATACTCTATAGGTCTACTTTCGAAATTAGCTAGAAAATATTTTTTTCTCCTTCTCCTGTTAAAATGTGGAGCACAAAGTATAGAAAGGTGCTATATCCATTATCTGAGTACAATTGCGTACAATAATTCAGACTCTTGCAAGAAATGCAAGACAACTCAGGGAAGCAAGTATTGAGATAGGTCTATCCCCCTATTCGTACTCCTACATAAAAAAAGAGGACTTTTAAAGGGTCATTAGTTTGGAATGCCCTCATGTCAAATCAAGTCCAACTTAAACGGAGATAAAAAATATACCTTTTTGTATTTTACCCCAGCACTTCTACAATCGTAATATCTTATCGATTTTGAAATATTATGCACATTATCACATTGTTAAATTTCTTGCTATGTCATCAAATTTTAATTGACTAGGGGACCAGCGTCAACAAGACTGTTGTCTATTTCTGATTCCACATTCTCATTCACTTTTTTTTTCATTTGTGTGTTTTTTTTAAAGCCAATATTCATGTTGTTCTATGTTCTTTTTATGAATAAAATAAAACCAAACTTGAAACTTGACACCTATTCAGCCTCATTCTTATGTGTACATGTTGTTATTTTTTCCAAATAAGATGTCCAACCCAATCACACGCTTAGAAGGGTATGATTACTGTAGATATCGGCACCACTGCGGAATCCCCGCTGCGGTGTCCCTAAGGCATGCAAGGAGAGATTTTTATGTTTCGGGCACCACCACTTCTTGAAGAACTATGAAGACTGACTGAAGTTTGTCCAACGAAGCAAAAACTTATGTCTGCCCCATGGAAATTGCATCGTTGTCTTCCTAAACAAAATAATACGGCTTCTGCGAAGCAGGTGAAGAAATAGCTAGCTAGGCGATGAAGCTGCGACGACGGAGCTATTCTCCAGAAGACGGACAGAGCACACTGCCCGTAACGACCGTGGTGCTATATCGTTCTGATATTGAAATAAACATATGGTTACTTTCAAAACTATGTTTTTTACCACACTTTGCCTCTCTCCTTCCTTTTTTCTTGTTTCTGTGTATATCTACATGTACGTAACTAGTGAACTCTCATTACCACCCGCTCTCCTGTTTCTATTTCATTTCATTTTTCTTAAATTCCATCTCATTCAACTTTTGGTTTAAACACCGAAAACTAAAGCTAAAATCAGTCTTGTGAAAGTGTTACAAAATAGAGAAACATCTTCGCTCTTTTCACTCTTTCTTTTTCCTTTCTTCACCCCATATCATGACAGAATACAACCACATGGTGTTATCGAAAGTTTTACTATTTTCTAAAAGAGTATTTGTTAGTACACTTTCACCATGGAAACGCTCAAAGAACATCAATAACTGTATTAGACACACACAATAAAATTATATAATTCAAAGTATTAGGGTTTACTAATTTGTAAGCAGCTTAATTGATATACGATTTGTTGGTTTCATTTCCATCAAAAAATGTTGACATCCCTTCACTTTTTTTTTTTTTTAAAAAACTCGTGGGCCTACTGTGTCTTTTTGCGGTCGAGTGCATGTTTCAAGGGTGGGGGTGGGGGCTGGGGTGGGGGGGGGGGGTAAAACGGACCTCCCCCTTTTGGCTAAATCCAACTCCATTGCACGACATCTTCTTGAGAGACGACTAAAGTGAAACTATCATTTTTAGCCCCCTCTGTAGGCATAAATGAAAAATATGACATCATGATGTAGGTAGGTTAAACGACTTAATAATTTCAGGATTATCAATACAATCATTATATCATTGTCAATTTTTTTTTAGAAGCATGGCCCCGTTGCGTAGAACTTACCATTGATAGTAACTCTATCACCAATGGTAACTATCATGGTAACACTTTTACTCAACAACCAATCAAATACAAGGTTGCCATGGAAGTTGCCACTTGATAGCAAAGTTACCATCAATGGTAAGTTTTATGCAATAGGGCCCAGGTGTTGTGACATTTCAATTATTTTTGTTGTAATATTTGATGAGTTTATTTTTTAACTTTTGGACAAATATGGATATTAACATTTGTGTGTATCAGATAAATTCAGAACAGCAATGTCCATTGCGAATCACACGGGTCAACCCATAACTTCTTTTTTTTCCAAAAGCACTGCCATAGTGCCATGCATTAATGACACTGTGATGGAAGTTGCTAGTGGATCATGTGTTATACATTTCACTGAGAAATTACAATTTCACTGGTTCAACATTGTCTAGCGAGCTCGTGTCGGGCAATAAACCACTTTTTATTTTCGTAATGTATAAATTTCCCCTAGCTACCTGCCTGGTGGCGCGTTAAACAACATTCAACTGTACTTCGTGATTCAGTTTTAATGAATAAGAAACGTATTATCTGAACAGTCGACATTAATACAATTTGCGCACATAAGGAAAATGGTCTACTCTGAGCCCCCGCTTTGATTACTTATGTTTGCTATATCCACATACAATCATGTAGTTTAGAACCAGTTGTCTTGACAACATGCTCATATGACGTCACACTTCGGTATGAACTATAACTTTTCCAGCGATGCCCGAGTTACAAATCAATCCATGTTTGGTTTGTCGTGGTGAATAATACTGTTTCGAGTGGGCGGGTCTGTAAAAGGCTAATTAGAAATCTCCGGACTCTCGTATGTAGGCTAGATTAATGTAAACAAACATGGGCTTCGCGTAGGAAAACATGTTTGAGGCATGCAATAAGCGTAAATTTAGGCTAGCCTATGGCCGCTATAGTAAAGGCGATTAATCAAATCCCGACTACCGATAGTTTTTCGAAAACTTTCATTATAAGTTAGCATACTCCACAAGTGGAGTATAATGCAAGTACAGTTTAATTGGATGGGTAACGGTATACCGTTTTGTGAATGTCACAAGCACCGGTCATGCACATCCACATGGTCATGGTTCACATACTAGTATGCCGACGATTTTTTTCCCATTTCCCTGACCTTTTTATGAATGAAAACGTGTGAACATTACGAGCAACGCGCAGCCAACCAGGCGATCGACCGTGGCTGGTCGTTCACAAAAACTGAGTGTGTATAATACTTCTATGTACACATACGTATACACACACGCCACACACGCAAGACTTTCCAAATCGCGCATGCTCCGTGCCATTGTACATAAATTTTCGCGCGTTGCATATCATCAAAGCAACTTAACTAGCAAGCGATTTACTATACGACGTACGTGCGCACTGACCGCAGCTAGCCGCGTGGAATGCAGCAACGCTGTAAAACTGTGTAGTAGTGCGTGTAATAGCCAGCTACTCTGCGAAATACTTGCGATCATTAAGATCTTTGTTTTCAAACACCCGGTAACCGCTTCATCAGTTGTACACGTGTCAAGTGTAAACAAGCCGATTATTCATCTAATCCTGTTAACGGTGTATGATACAAGGGATTTGTAGCAGATATGAACTACCAAGAAGAAGTCCATCCATCCCTCCATAGCTCACCCGATGGAAATGGAGAAACGGTGAGTGGTCAACGAGCGTAGTTAGCTTTTCCCATTCATGTGCCATTCGCCGGTATTATTTAGACTTCCTTTTACACGGGTACGACAGTCGACAGCCACCCGAAATGACAACAAAATATGGTTAGGGTTAGGGTAAGGGCAATACCAATGGTTAGGGTTAGGGTTAGCTTATCAATGTTACTAAACTGTTTGGTGACTCCCGGGGCTGACTCTCGCAAAAGGAAGTCTTTCCTCGTGGACTTGCTCTCATTTGTATTTATTTGTGTGTGTATCTAGCTGTGTTGTGTATTTGTGCATATTTGGTGCGGTGACCATTATTTTCAAAGCCGTGAGAAGTGGCCCATATGTATGAATTCTGATTGCATCTATGACTATATGAGCATTGATCATTGTTTTATGTTTAAATATCTAACTTACATGTAAGGTTATACGGAAAAATCAGTATGTTGTGTGGTTGATTCCGCTGAGCTGAGTCTGAGATTGAGAATGATTGCATCTCATGATCTGTCTCCTGTGAATTCCCTATGACCGAGACTGAGTAGTGCCAGTGCCAGTGGCTATGCTACATCCGATCCTATGCTATGCCTATGATATGAAATAAGTATGACTGAAAATGTATGTCTGTGATGATATGATATGTGGCTGGCTTACATCCTTGCCCTTGACCTTGCATTTGGGCTTTATAGTATATTAGGAAATCAAATTGGAGTAGACTAGCTAACTTACTCCACACAAATTATGGGTTGAATGCAAATTGAAAAAAAAAATTGCAATGGTGCTGCCTTCTCTTCAAGCAATAACAAAGAAAAACAAAAACAAAAAACTGTGGCATGGCACAGCTCCCAAATATCCTAGATTATGGGTCTGGCGCTGGCCAGTGGTCTTGGGTGTATTTTATGTGGCTTTAGAACTAAACTGGTCCTTTATACAGTGTTCGTTTGTTGAGTCTACTTAGCCTGGTTCCAGGCTGTTGGACACATCAAAATCAAATCCAAACTTCTTTATATGTTTGAGTCTGGTATTGACAAGACTAATTCTATGCTCCAGTATGTCTAGAGATTGGGGAAGAACTGGAGAGTGACTAGTCTACTGCAACCAGACTGGACTACACGTACATGTATGATTGGATTAGAAATGCCCAGAACTTAAATGCCTGGGACCCAGGCTAGAGTCTTCTGTTTCATGATGTAGCCCTTACAACTGTGAACAAAAGAGGAAGAGATGAGGGATGAGAAGAAAGGAAGAAGAAGAAGAAGAAAAAATAAAGAGGAGGAATGAAACCTAGGAGTGAGGAAGAAGGGGAGAGAGGAGGGAGGGAAAGAGGAAGGTGGAGGGGGAAGTGAAGTGAGGAGTATGAGAGGGGAGGGATGGAGCAAGGGGAAATGTTGGGGGAGGCGCGCGAAGGAGGAGAGAACGTGGAAGAGCAGTGATTGAATGATTGTTTTCATCTTTTTCCCGCCCCCCTATCCCCTCACTCCTATCTCCCTATGCCAAACCCTACTATCCTCGCACACCTCTTACTACTTCACCTCCTTGTACCCCCCCCCCCCCCACACACATCATAATTAATCGAAGTGGACATAGAATTTACGCAGATTCATTCATTATGAGTGTTCGTATTTCGTAGACCTGTAAATCTGCCTACAGAAAATACTTGAATAGTATCAAACAGAAGGATACTCGTATTGTTTGGGTTTTTGATTAACATTAACGTTTGATTTGTCCAAAAGACTTTTCCAGTAAGTTAAGATTTTTCTTTTAAAACTCATATTGGATTTGATTAAGAAAAGAAACAGATTTTGATCCGGAATACACATGTACATGTGGATTAAAAAAAAAATACTTTGTCCAAGTGTCCAACTTTGTCCGGAAAACACTGAAGCTGAGCGAGCTCAAACTATTTTCCTTCATGTCCGCTCTTCTCGGAAATACAGCTACTGTGCACGATACCTTCAGGAGGAGATGAAAAATACGATATGAAACAAATTCTCAGATATGATGTTAATACATGTAGGTCCAGCACAAAAGTGGCATGATAATGTAGTTTGCTCCATGGACCCTACTACACGTTTGTGCCCTTGAGGATTTCTATGCCGCGTCACATCCGGGAGGGCACCTTCACGACTCATTTTACTACTTCTCCTTGTACATATGTACACTACTTAAAAACTACTACGACGGTGACTGCTACTCCTATTGCTTTTAATGTTATTGTTCTACTACTAATACTTATCCGACTTCTACTACTTGCATTACTACTTTTCATACTACTACTACTTCTTCTACTGTTACTACTACGACTACTTCTGCTACTACTACTACTTCTGTTACTACTACGACTACTTCTACTACTACTACTACTACTACTACTACTATTACTACTACTACTACTACTACTACTACTACTACTACTACTACTACTACTACTACTTGCATTACTACTGCTGCTACTACTACTACTACTACTGCTACTCTACTACTGCTTCTACTACTACTACTAAGAACTACTTCTACTTCTACTACCCCACCCATACACTATCAACACTCTCCCGGGCCGCGTGGGCAATCTCTTGGCCTGTTAGTATTTTATTTAGGCCTCCTCGCCCTACATCCATACAGTAGTTTCCCACCAGCATGGCTGTGTAAGTGGTCCAACCTTGGAAGCTGTGGGCATTATTATACAGCATGGTTTGTTTCCACCGTTCGTATTTGAATCACTGATCTCCCCACTAACAAGATCAGTGATTTGAATGGACAATCAACATGCGCATGTATGGTAGAAGGTATAGAAACCGCGGATAAATCTCAGACAAAAGAGGTCAAACAAGGTGGAGATTGTATGAAATGCAATTATCTCTCCACGATAATAGCGTATTTCGTGTGTGATTTTGTTTAAAGTGTACATTACTACAGTAGTACAGTGAGAGAGTATGATACATGTAGGCAAATGTTGCTGCGTGACGATTATTACCGATCTGCAATGAGAGCGCTGATAATAATTGATAGAAGCATGTTATAGTCATCCAACTAACGAACAACTTAAAACAGTTTTGTGTAATTGCATTTTCCGTTGAGTCAAGAGAGATGCACCCCGCATCAGCAGAAATATCATCCCGTCCGAGCGTGAATGTCAAAGAAAGTCATGAGTAGGAGCAGGTTTGTTGTGGGTTTGTCGAGTCAAAACAACCCGTCCCAGAGCCTAGGAAAAGTGCTGAGTCGAGGAGTTTTTATTCGTTTACTTGTCTTTCCCTCTGAGACTCTAACTGGTAGTGAGAGTGAACTTCCCTGGAGGTCAGCGTATCAAGGTTTAAGGGCGTGACAGCGATGAAGTGCTGTAACCATAGCCTAGGTTTTAGGCGGCGGGATTCTTTTTCCATATACAGTACTGCAATATAAACGAGGTCTGCACCTGGAGACTAGCGTACACTCCAACTCAATCTCAGTCACAGGGAAGAATGAAGGGAGATTAGTCTGGGTGTCCACTATTCAGACTCGGTCTGGAACCAAGACTAGTCACTACCATCACCACGATGGTCTGTGGCTCCAAGATCTCTGTTTATGTTGTTTGTCTGGCTCTTGTTGTTGTTGATACTCTTGAACTCATCTCATATCAGAAAAACAAACCTTCTTCTGTAGATTGTGTTCATGGTTGGTTGAATCTGTCTGAAGTTATAAAGATTTATAAGCAAAATTCACGTACATAAAAAGTTTGCAAGCGCAACTTTCATATTTTAAGGTTATACACTTATTTTGTGTTGGATAGCAGGAGCTGGTGAAATAACGAACACCAAGCCATGAAGCTCTTACTAAACACCTGCTTGGCCAAAGGAATGTTCTTTGACATAATGCTAATAATAATGAACATCACGTTGAAGAAACTTGGTTGTTTCTTTAATAGTTTGTCGTAAATTTCGTGGTAAACATGTTACGAGTTTCCTCTTTCAGAATTCAGATACATTTAAAGACGGGGGAAGCCTTTTTACATAGTAAGTCATGAAACTCGGGATCGATCAGCTGTATTCCCTAACGATATCAGGTATAAAATCTCACATCCAAAACTTCGAGAACCTTAGGCTTTCCAGGAAAACCGATAAGCTATCCTTGTTTGTGATTCCGCTGGAAGTCAGTTTCCAGTTTTGTTATTGGGAGAGAAGTTCTTATACGGTATTTTCTTCCATACCCGAGGTATTTACAACATTTATTTCATTCTTTACCTGATAAAGGGCTACACTGTCTTTAAGTTGCACACAATAAGCCACTTCCTAATTGCAATTTGCGCATGAGCAGATTATTGAGAGAAAAATGGGAATTAATTAGATAGACGACCACATTTCAATAAATTATGCAAATATGGCAACAGCTATTCAGCTCTGAGAAGGTAGTGAAATGATAGACGACCACATTTCAATAAATTATCATGCAAATATGGCAACAGCTATTCAGCTCTGAGAAGGTAGTGAAATGAGCTGATCTATTACTGTACATGTATATGAAAATCAATGGTGTACATAATTAGGCTACGAGGTAAGGAGGCCCACACAGATAAGAAAAGATGTATTCAAACTGTCCACGCCTCAGTGCACACTCAATCCGACCGTCCTTCATCTCGTAGCTTGTTGTTGTTACTCCACTAATCATGCATGGATACATGTTGTATCATACTGTGTTATGTATAGCCTGCTAAACTAAACCCTGCTGAGCTGACCACTTCATGATACCTGCCTCACATTCATGGGATGGGACCAAACTAAAACACTAAGAATATAATCACGTGACTTCTCCGAAAATGTTAGAGTGCACATCCAGCAGTAGCCTCGGCTCTTCGCTGGGAAGCAAGGTCAAGCAGATGGCTGCTCTTTATGTCTAGTCTTTGAATGCAAAATTTTGTGCTGACACGTATCTGCAAATGGTGTAGGCCTTCCGCCGACATGTAGGTGCCTACGTTTGGAAATAAAATTGCCCTATTGTCGGATAAGCTTTAGGGTTACCAATATAAATAAAATATGTTTTCCTTACACCACAGTGGAGATTGTACATGTACACAATTTCCAAGGCTTGTCTAATAATGACATAACTAATTACTACTGTATTTTTAGAAAATTGATGATCGATAAATTGCTGGTAGATAAAAGTGAATAAATATCTCAATAACTATTGCATATGGTGTTAATTCGTATGTTGAATTAATCGGATGGTTGAAATGTAGGTAGAAAACAGAGAAGTGTCGGTAGAACTGGAGAAGAAGTGAACGAAGCAGATGAAGTGGAAGATGAATATTGAGCGAGAGAGAGAGAGAGAGGTGCATGTACTTTACTTTCTATACATCGTCATTCCTATGATACATGTAGACACAAAAGGCCCAGCGAAGGACGTGGTTTTATAACGGGGCTACAGTACCTCGTTGTCTATTGTACCAGGGAGGTGTTACGAAGGAGTAGAATCTCGAGCATAATATATTCAAACATCTGTATGGGTTCTAAAGCGTGCTCATGAATGCCAAAAGAATTCCATAATCATGACAATGCTTTGATGTTCCATGTGCCGTGCCGACATTTAGCTGATGTCAACTTGAAAAGAAATTTCTTTAATTTCCCATTTGTCTGTAGACGTTTAGTTTTTGACAAATTTGTTTGCAAACTTTAAGGAAGTTAACGGCAGATAATGACAGATCCTTTACTCTGCTTTTGTTTCGAAAAGTATTGAGGAATCATTAAAAATCGGACATATAAGCTATTTTTATTACTTACAAAATTGGCCAATTTCTTCACTTTCCGACAACTTGTGCATCTGGGGGATTCAACCACTCTCAAAATGATATATTAAGCTGTGTATTATCATTAACGGCGTTTGTGTGAGTTTGCGTGAAACAGAGATATTTCACTTGAAAAACTTGTTTATTTGTGTTTGCTGATACCTGTTATGCTCATGGAAGTATTAACAGAACGGGACAAGCGAAATGAGACTGTAAATTTCTTTTGTCCTCTCCGAGAAGCCGTTGCCACACAATCATATTCATAATTGTTCAAACACCTGAACAGCACCTGTTGAGAACACATAACTTTTCAGCGGCTTGGCACATGGGTTCAAAGGAAGAAAGTTGCTTCATATCCTTCCATAACACGTCCCTGATTGTACTGACGGACAAAAGGTTGTACAGGTTTGCTCGGATCTCTGTCTGGTCCTGGATTTGTAGGGTGCGGATTCTAAACAACTCCCTTTGTTGAGAAACTCTCCTGCTCCCTGTGAAAAGAGAGCTTTGTGAATGTAGATCCCCATAAGCTGCCCTCCATCCTGATAGTGAAATAACATAATACAGCTTCATATATAAATATATTGTATGACTATGCCTACTATAATCTTCCAGACACGTGCGTAGTGCAATGCAGTATGAATGTGTAATCCATACGCGTATGTGTGCACACTTTCGTTCATAAGTCTACTGACGTCATAGAGTATTGCTTTATTTCCGTGGTCTCAGACTGTTCAAATATTGGCTCTTCGCTTCCCATTTCTTGATGTTCAAGTGCGTGGCTTACTGTGTGTGTATAGGTGTACCATACATCAGCATAGGCAGGTTTTTTTTTTTTTTTTTTCATATAGGGTGTGTGTGTGGGTGTGGGTGGGGGTGGGGGGGGGGGGGGATGCAGCAAACATGATGTGCCTACAAACATTACGCTGTTGATGGCATTGCAGAGGAGGGGATTACTACATACCAAGAAAGAAAAATGTCTGAAAGAAGATTATCTCATTCTTTGATCAGGAATATTTTTTTTTCATGTTGAGCTATGTAAAGAATGCCAAATGAAAGAACTTGGCAATTTTGTTGCGTGCGAGCTAGCTAAAACACAACTGGACACAAAATCATGCTATTACAAAAAATAAAATAAAACATGGTTTGTTGGCACAAGGGACGTTTTATCAGCGCAAGGTTTTTTTTGTCGGTTTGAAGAGACACTGTCGTCACAAGATACATTTTTGATGGAACATTCCATTCCTGCTGCTTCCCCCCTCCCCCCCCCCCCCCCCCCCCCCTTTTCCGGGTTGGCAGGACAGAGGATCTCGCTATCGCTAAATTCGTTGCGATGCAGTCCGCCGCGCGCTGTGTACATAAATTCTGGCTGACAACATGCGTCTAGTTTCTAGACGATACCAACCATGCCAAGAATCTACCAGGGTGTGATCATGTGATGTGATGTTCCTCCAGGGTGAGGGGACATTCCTGATGTCAGGTGGTGTGGCCATATGTGACCCCTGCTGGCCTGCAACAACATTCGTGTAGACGTCTTGGCGAGATGTGATTGGATTTGGTATCATGTTACGTTCATGTTCATGGCTACTACCCCCCTTTTCATAACCTGCCCCGTAGGGCCCCACGCCCCCAATCTAGATGAGAAGACCCCGGGAGAAGACATACACAGTACGATGACCCACTTAGGGCACAGGGAAATTATTGGTCTGGCTTTGGATTGGGGGTAGTCTAGGTTCTAGACGTATTTTATCAGCCCGAATTCGTGTACGCAGCGCGCGACGAAACTCAGCGCAACGATATCGAATGATCACTCGATGTACATGTACTCCGGTCTGGCAATTTCCGGCGATCGCGCGATCACTCGATATCGTTGCGCTGAGTCTTGTCGCGCGCTGTGTATTGTATAAAAGACGTCTCGAACCTAGGAAGGGGGGGGGGGGGGGGGAGGGTGGGAGGGGGGGGGGGTCTCCCATCCCGTCATGCCCAGTGTGTGCAGCATACTACTAGCATGATTTAGTTTTAAAAACCCAAATCTTATAATTATTTATCAAGCAATAAAAGCATTGTAACAAATATAATCAATAAAAATGACAAGGTTATTACAATAAAAACAAATGAGTTAGTTTAGTCGAGCCGTAGAATCTCTTTGGTTTTGAGGAATATCAAAAGGAACCTCTGCGTCTTGTAGACTGTCTCCAGCACGTATCATTGCTATTTAGACCAAAGTTGGCTAGGCCACGGTGTTAACAAATCACGCGCGTCCCGTACATCAGGCGAAACACTCACAATCGGGGCTCTGTCGTGTATACCGACCATGTCAACAAACATTTCTATGGTTGCAGCATGGGTGTGGTCTATAGTAAGGACTAAAGAGAAAGTATTGGCGAATACTGCAGTGTTTACAGTAGAACCTATGGCCGTGTCTACATCGGGCATCCCGTACAAACATTATGAGAGCTAGCTAGTGCAATTATGTATGAAGCTTCGTGTTAACACATCGTGTTATTTGCCTGTTGAGACTTGCTGTAATCACTGAGCGACTGGCTGACCGAGGTTTGTAGCTGACCATGATCAGAGAAATATGTTCATTGCCAAGATTCATAGATTACACGTCGTGGAGTGCTTAAACATGACACGAGAGCTTGTATTCACAACGTTACTTTAACTTAGACCGCGTAATGAACGTAGACAACTGTATGGGGCGCAAAATATATCATCTGATGCTGTCACAAAATAATTGATTTTCATCACCGAATCACAACAAAGGGTGATTTCAATTATTCGCATTAATTATGATGTGGACAAACCCAATATACTATAGTGATTCCGAGGATGCCATCCATTATATTGGATCAATAATAATTATTTGGCATCACTTAAAGTTAGTCCAGGTTTATGCCCTGTTTGTGTCAAACCTCTGTTCGAATACGGGCCTTGGACTAAGCAGTGCTTTCACTTCTACGTATGGAAACTATAGACTATACTCTATTTAACACTGTGGAAGTTGACAACCATTTGAAGCGCTTTCAGAGTTTCATAAAAGTGTAAAGCGCATAGTATAAGAACGGTGTTATTATTGTTATTATGAAGGAAAGGGGTCAGACGGCGGGCGACATCCGACGAACAGGGAGCACTTCTTCGACGTAACCCGTGAGGTATCCCAACGCCGTCACGTGATACCCGTCGTTTAAGGTCACCAAGATGCCAGACATTACTCCGTGACCTAGTTTTATGTTTCCTCCGTCTTTCATCTCGAGCCCGGTCTGGCCATCAGCAGGGGTGTGTGTGGATGGCAATGGGTCACCGCATTGCAAAGACCCACCATCTCGAGAGTTGGCTCTGCGCGACTGTTCGCTGTCGTTATACATAAGAGATTTGTTTATAATCTTGACTTGAGGAAAGCCCCCCCCCCCCCCCCCCATCTCTTCCATCGCTTTGGGAAGAAAGTCAAGAACAATTTGATCAAGCGTGTCAGGCCAAGGTTTTTGATTTTCTTGACCAACTATAATTATCATTGTGTATCCGAATATTGTGACCGTCGCTTTCCATAGAGCGGCATCCTCGCGTGCACTATTCCCTGCATGCAGTATTTCTCTGACGCGACACCAGCATCCAACGTGTATGCAACAGTACGGTAAGATCTGACAAGACGCGCATACTATACCATATGCAGCTGAGGAGGAAGCCAAATGCTAATGAGATCAGGAGATGCCGCCTGCTGTGCCGTGGAACACAGGTCGACAGGGGTCCGGCAGACTCCGGCTATATGACACAGCAGTAAGGGATCCTGGTGACCATGGCCTCTAGACCGTATTATGTCTAGTGTCACCGTTTATAGATCATGCAGCAGAACTCTGCTTTTAGCTTCAGTTCTGACATTGAGGTCATATAATATTCGGCAAGTAACTGGTAGCACAATATTGAGAATTGTGCAAGACGGAAAAGTGCCTAGAATCTAAGAGTCCAGAATTTCTGCTACATAATACATTTGATTGAATGAATGGAAGAAGTTAGGAACTTTTTCTCACCCTTTAAGTTACAATATGTACATATATATGCAGACATAATTAAAGTGATGAAGCAATTAGTCATATTTTGTTTTTTTTCCTCATGTAAAAGCTGAATGTTAGCCTGTCTTAAAGATAAACGCTTTAAAACTTTACCCCCCCCCCCAAAAAAAAAGGTTCCAATGTAATCTGTGTACATGTTATGTAGCACAATGATGGAGCAACATTTTGGAGCAGGTAATAGTCACCGATCACTACTCATCCAATTATTCAATACAATCTTCACCCAATAACTAACTGGGTCAATCACCATGGTAGAGCGCGGTACTCCAGAAGTTTTACTCTCCGGAAGCGGAATTTCAGTTGGCAAAGGGCCAAGTAGGTAAATATCAATGCATTCACTATGATGGTTTTATCTCTGGATGAACGGAATAACGTTGGTGGGGCTATTCTCATTCGAAACTAGAGTCCCTGTATCGAAACACCGATCGGAAGTAGAGTGCCAGATGTATCGAACGAAGGAAGACCCGAGTCGCAAGGGAAGGATCTCGCAGTAGACAGGTTTCATTTGGGGGAAGGAACACGTCCCAAGCTGTACGTGCTGTAGTTCCGCGGAATGCCATTGGGGCTCACACGCTCATATTATACTACTTAGTAATATCACATTTCACTTAGTCATCCATTATTACAATATTCGTATGAACAATCTAAAAAGACAAAAACAAGAAATGGCATTCGATTTTCTGCAGCTTTGGCAACTACATGATCCGGTGCCTCAAACCCGAGCAAAGGAAGACGTTCGTATCATTCATAATGGCGTTCAGTAATGTATGTCTGACACAGAAATAGCCCACTCGGGGGGATAGTCGGTAGACAAAGTTTAACATCGTGGCACATGTAACATGTTTCTTCAGAAGCCCACTTCGAATTCACCCCAGGTAACCGTGTTTATTACTTTAAGACTACAAACATATCTGGGGTATGTTACATAGACATGTAGCTCTATGATAACTACTAGTTGTCCATGGCAACGTCTGCTATGCGTGCTGCTCATTGGCTCTTTGTAGTTACCATTGATTGTCAGTTACACCAAAGATGTATAACCAATGGATTTCCATCTTTTTGAACATCTTTGGTTACAGTTACAACATGTATTAACTGAATAACTTATCTAGCAAAACAGCCAGTGCCTCGTTCATGTCGAGGATGTAAGAGTTCCCGGTCTGGACCGTATAATAAAAAGTTGCGATCGCTCTGGATCGATCGTAAGGAGAATCCCCTATCCCTAACGTACCGAGTTACGATTGATATCAATCGCAAGTCAGGTTATGACCAATTTGCAATTCTTTATAAGACAGGACCGTATAGTGTGTAACAGGGAAAACATCAACATTTTATTTTATTTGCGGGTGCTACTCTTCAAACCTGATGTCATGAGACAGACCCCCGAAGGCCCGGACCATGTAACGCAATAGATGCATCATAACATAATGCGGACAAACAATCACAGTGGCTCTCATGTTGTTCACACGATCTCTTGATCATGTGGACTTAAATTGCCTTTTATTGGTTTCACTGGTGCGAACTAATTTTTGTTGTGACTGTAAATGCAGATAAAAGGGAAAGCGGCGTTATGCGATCTGCAACGCTAGATAATGGTAATTAGGCGAGTATGGAAGTGTGATTTCCATTTTCATTATGTCACCATGTTATTAGCATTGTGTAATACTGACTTAATCGACCAGGAAATCAGAGTCGCTACTGCTCGAGTTAAGATAACGCTGAAATGAACAAGAATCCAATACAAACGGCATTGTTGTGACTGTGAGGAATTGCATTGCTGCAAGTCTCAAGCATGATGATGCTCAATTCCTTTATCTGCAGGAAACAACTCATTTCATTACAACCATTAGATTCGAATTTTATTGGCTCACTCGGAAATTAGAAGGGTGTTAATTTGGGTTCATGAATCTCCTTATAAGGTAATGCGGGGGGCCTGTCGATATGTTTGTTATTTCAGTTATCAATCACTGCTCTTATCTTCAAGGCGAGACGTTCATTCAAGATGTCCTGTCATGCCTGTCGGGAGAACGTGGGCCACGTTGAAAGAAAGTTCACTTGGTCAGGAAAATTTTAGTCGAGTTTGCAATAATCTATGTAGTACATGTAGTTACTACATGTACATGTACATAGTAACTATTGAAGAAACAATTTCACAAGAGCAGCGAAAGATTCGTTGGAAATCGTGAAAAATATCTAAATAACTATACTCGAAAATAATACTCATTTTCCTTTTTGTTATTGCATACAACAAATGATTCAAAGGCAATTTGAATTTTTCGAGTTTCACTGCTTTTCAAATAAATGCATAAATAAGAAAGAGAATAAAGTGTGTATTGCTGAACTTTTGAGCACGCGTTACGCACATGTCTTATTGCTGCCTTGTCACGTGCAAACAAGTGCATGAGAAATGTAGCACAAGTTTTATGGGCATATTAGGTAATCTAGTTGATCGAGCCAAATTACGTGCTTGGGCCAACGAGTTGGTTTTTCGTAAATTTCCTTTCCCACGGGACAGAAGTCTTTCCTGAGAACATGTTTACTTCTACCGTTATTTGTAATCAGTATTCTTGTTCTGACCCACGTTCCGATTAAGAGTGAAAGGTTTTAATTTGGAGGCCGGGTCAGAGCTATTTTCCCCTTTCATGTTTTATTTAACTTATCGAAAGTTACTGAAGTGAATATTTGTTGCCAGTATTATTTCTGGACTACACAACGAAGGAAAATATTCATGATCGAAAGACGCAAACATGCCAATTGAAGAAAAAGGAGGAGGAGGATAAGAAGGAGGAGAAGAAGAAGAAGAAGAAAAAGAAGAAGAAGAAGAAGGGGGTGGAGCAGAAGACTAAGAGGAAGAAGGAGGAGGAGTGGTGTTTGATTCTTCTTCGGCCACGCGGAGCATCACTTTGGTTCATCCTATTGTTGTCCATCTTCCATTTGAACTGTTGAAGGTTACAGATAACAAATACCTGCTTAATTTATATATTTTTAACTTATTCAATGGAATGAATGGAAGTGTATGCAATATTCATAAACAATTCCCGGAATTAAGTAGATTTAATGCGAGTTAGGTTCAAAGAGGGCGTGACGTGCGATTATACAAAATATAAGATTTATTGATATTTCCTTAATCTGGTTCAGCCTTGATGAGAGCACTGAGCACGGATGTGGGAGTACTGGTGTGAAGCCATACGGGTAATCTAATCATATCGCACCATGCGCGTCGTTAATTAGTAGGTGGGTGTATTCAAGGTTGTGAATAGGTGGGGGGGGGGGGGGGGGGGGCAAGGGGCGTGCTGTATAGGTAGACATACACAGCAGATACATGAACATTACGATACTCTGAATTCCCTTCCTTTCCACCAAAATGTCACTCCCTGGATCGGATACCACTTCCTGACTTTCCCTCACTTACATGTATCATCAAGGTGTGTTCTCCCAGTACCTGATCTTCGTGTTGAGTAATATTCAATAGCATATAAATAGCGACAACCATCATGACTAGATTGCGTACTTTATATTTGTTTTTCTTCATATTTTTGTTAAGCATGTTGAGTTTACATGAATTATTTACTAGACAGTCTGTGAAAAAAAGCTCATTGAATATTTGTATTTTGTCGCCAGTTTACTCTCTACGGCAATTTCATATTTTCATTACCGAGATTTTGTTTGTATGTAGGCTATACATCTGATCATGAAGGTTCGAAAAGTTGAAACATCCTTCCATTATTGCATTTTTTCTGTGCCGTGGCACATGTTACATGTATATGACAGAAACAGGCTAAAGTAAAGATATGTGTATAATACTTTGTAGTTGGTCGTTATGCGTAGGTCAGGTTTCTAGTTGGTTATTTGTCGCTATATTAGAATGACTTATGTCAAGCAATTAGTGTGAATAATCAATATCCAGACATCCTATTACGCGTCACCGTAATGTTGGTGGCCTGTAATAACCATTATTTATCCATTATGTAACTAGCTAATGAGCTTCAGTACATAATGATAATCACTCGCTATTCGTACATGTTCGTCATATTCCTGTCAACTGCTCGCCATTGCATGCCAAGACACGGGCGTAGTCACGAACTTCACCGGCCCAGTTATAGCATCTTGGAGTATATCTTAGATACTTGGAAAGGTGACTGGCTTCCAATATCATCTTGAATTGACTGCTCAGTGTTGAGTGATGGAGGGTCACTATGGTCATCTCTCTCTCACTGAGCCAAACGCCTCATCAAACAAGAATCAACGTCATTATTTGTCATCTCAGTATTATTGCGAATGCTAACCAGTTAGTGCGCTGCACTGACCATATGGTATTTAAACCCCTGCTTACTACAATTTTGTATCACACCTGACGAAGTGTTTCAGCGGCCCACGAAACGTCGTGATCTTTTCGATTCCGTTTACCTTACATTGCGAGACAAACGATTATCAGTAGCCATCTATCCGCAATGAGCATATTTAGCATTAATGCTAACCATGTTTACTGATAAACCTGTTTACTAGTCACGCTAGTTATGCAATATAATACAGTCACTCAATGAATAACCTACCTTAGTGTCATGTTTTTCAATAAAATCAAATCGCTTTAGTCATACTGAGCGTGTGGATGGTTGTGGTAATGATTTTGTTTAAACCGGTTTTCAAAAGAATATTTCCGTTTTCATGCGCGTAATGTTTAATTTAACCTACATGTATTTCGATTACTTAAAGGTGCAAGTGTTTCATAGTGAAAGCTGATATATATTATATATATTATATTTCGTAGATCTACATGTAAAAAACTCCATCAGTGGGTGCAAAGGAACCCTACCTTCTGACCCGACTAATCTATCAATGATGGCTTTCCGTAATTTAAATTTCAATTAAATCCATAGACACTAGCAAGTCTTGGGGTTTACCAAACCCGTTAGGACCGCCACCGGCGTTCGAGTTGTTGACTCCGGAAAGGATTATTCGTAACATTTATCAGTCTGCATGTCATGAATATAAACCATCGCGTCCTAGGTTTGCCTACTTATTCTCGTCCGTGATATGGCTCGCTTGGGAAGTACGTCATGACTAAATTACGATTAAAAGCTTAGTCTTAACCCCTCTCTGGTGTACCCCGACTTAATCACGCATGCACACACATCTCTCTTTTTAATCGTGCTCAAAAGTGGCGACCTCCTCGTGCCCCGACCGAGTTTCTAAATGGGTCCTGTGTTTGCTTTGCACTCGTGTCAGTGTGACTACGACGCGCCTCCGACGTCATAGGTCTCGGCGACCAGCGCTACGGCGCTCTCCCTGTCCTTTCATGAATATGAATGGCGCTGGTGGTGTCGTGACGATTCACGCGTACATCTTCCAATGAGATACGGCAGTCGTGCCTAGCACGGTGTATACGTGTAGTACATGTACATGCTGAATGGCAACATTACGATCCTTTATACACGATGAGCCGTAATTTAAAGTGTAATGTTTAATGCTCTCTCCATCTCATTCGCACCTATGTAGATGTGTATTTTTAAATGTAAATCGCATGTGTGTGTGTGTGTCAAATGGCGTGGAGAAGGTTGGATGAGTTCAAGAGTGTGCTTCTTGGCGTAATCCCAAATTCCTCATTCGATATGTCGATGGTGATGCGGCGATCCACGGTGGCGCCATTTATACGCCCATCATGCTCACAAACACGCAGAGGACAGCCCAGTTTACATCTATGTGTGACTTTCAGCTAAACATATTCATATTTAAAACGAATTATTATTCCGGGCTCATTAATATTAGCTTTACGATCATTTATCTACTAGTGTCGGTCATAAAATATTGTATTCACACAACTACAAATATATACGTACAAACATGCATTTTTGGGACAACACTTTCAAACGTACAAATGTTTGATGTTTTAAATGATGTCCTGATTTTATGTTGGAATTTACATTAAACTACGGAATGGCCTAGTTTTGACCTGTGGACTCCGACACTGAGGACCTACGTGAGAATGAACGGTTAAATCGTGCAATGTGCATGCTTGTTTACAAGAGAGGGAGGCGCGCTTTCGAGTTGTTGGGTGGGCGTGATGCAAGATGCCGTGTTTGTTTCCTCGTCTCCAGGGTATGTATAGTGGCGGGGTGAAGTGACTACACTCCATACAGCATTGTAATATCTTCATCACGTACATGATGTTGCCGGTCAATATATTGACTATATCCCATGGTTATGCATTCATTAGTCGTCACAGATTAGTGAGCACGCAAGGTCAACAGTCAATGTCAGCGACTTATAGTCGATGGTCACCACTACCATAATAAATTATACTAACATGGTCTTTATTTATCCAGGGTAGGCTCATCAGTGTGAACGTGAAGGCATTAATAAAGACCCTGCATTATTAACCCAGAGGGTTACCGACATGAGTAGCTACTGTACATGTACGTATATTTATAAGTTTTTCTGAAGTTCATAGATCTAAGTTGCTGGGTTCGAACCCTTATCGACCTAATCGAGAGTCAGAGGAACCACGCCACTTCCAGTTCCTCAGTGTCTGCCATCCACCGTAGTCACCGGGCACACCGTCTCGGTTTCTCCCGAAGCTTCCGTATCAAGTCATGTTGAAAGCACTACATTGTAAATAGTTCATCTTGACTGACGTCACGCCTTCGCTCGGCGGGCGGTCGTATTGCAGTCACGTGGTTTTGTTGTGGTACATACGCAGCTTTCACGCGGCTTGTCTCCCAGTTCGCTCTTCGCTCTCATACCAATCTACTGCTGATAAACATCGGCTCTACCATCAATACTGTTGCTTTCATCTACACATAACGCCGCATCACGGAGTATTCAGACGGTGCTATCTATTATTGGTGAAGATACATTGCGCTATCTATCATTGGGGAAGAGACATTGCGCTATTGTGTTATAGTTTCTGATTTGGTTGCTGCATCCGTCTCAAGAAGAGACGTCTCCCCCTGTGAAGAGTGGTTTGAAAGTCGTCTAGCCAGACCCGACCATGACCAGTGCGCCAGGAGAAACGGTAATGCATTGTTGACATCTTGCATGAGATGATGAGGGTGTGTGGGTGTGGGTGTGCGAGGCTCTATTGATATCGTGAAGGAGATGGGGAGGGTGGGTGTGTGTGGGTGAGTGGATGTGCAAGGGTTGTTGTCGTCTCCTGCATGATGCAAGGATACCCATGAAACAAGCAATAGTCGAGGATAAATCATTTACACTCTCATGTGTGTGTTGTGTGGTGTGTGTATGCATTTGTCTTGCGTGCATCTTTCTCGATGTTTCGTTGTGCCGGGTGGATGTGTACGCGATGTGTGTGCTTTAATATGAATTTCTTTTCGAAAATGACAATCACGATGGTTACCAGCATGATAACATTCATGAATTTACGTGTTCTATGTTAGTTGTGATGTGGTTCAAAACACTTACTGCCAGGTCTACACATGACCTGCACAGTTCACCCTAATCCGTAATATGATAGTTTCTAGATTATCAGAATTAGTGGAGATTAATGTGGGAGTTATCAGACGGATCCTTTAATCTGTTCTTTCCTGGCAATAAGGGTTCTCGAACTGACTCGAGATTATCGCAACCGTAGAAGCCTAGAAGGGAAATAATTCTGGAAGTCAACGCTATGAAAGTTTTTTTTCGAGGGTTTCTTTCATGAAGTACGTACGATAACACGCTAGATCAGTATCACATTGCGTGATATAACTTCTGAAATCCAATATGAGACGCTAAGATTTAAAAAAAAAAAAGCTAATTGGAGTATTTCACCAAGTTTCACAGGATAATATTTTTTGTAACAAGGAGACTCGCATAAATAGCATAACCATAGCATACTGAAACTTTGAATAATGCGTGATTGCTGAGAGAAGTTGAACACATAACGCAGAGAGAGAGAGAGAGAGAGAGAAAAGAGACTCGGTATACTAATGATGGAATTTGAAGATGTACTCTACCTACTGTACATGTAACCGTTTGAGTGATAATGTAGTACATGTACGCTTTGAACCAATCATCTTCATGTTCAGAGTTAAGCTTTACCAGACTATTTAATTACGGAATCTAAACGGAGAATCGGCACGAGTGGCTGACGAGTTTGAAACATACAAGGTTAAAATGCCCACTCTTTGCCCTTTAGTTGCCGATTTTCTTTGATATCTAGCCAATATTAGTTCCAACTTGTTTGAAGTGAGAGTGGCATTTAAGTATTGCAATTTTTTGCCATTGTTTGAATACTGTTTCGGCGAGTATAGCAAATACTTCGAACACGAGTGGACATAGTAAGCTGTGACCACTTCATCTCGTGCTGTATAAAGTGAACATATTATGAAGACATTCCATGTATTTGCCCTCTTGACATTTCATATTGGTCATTGAATATTTACATTACTCTTGCTAATAGAACGTCTGAACATGTCTTAATGTAGTATATTGTTAACCCAGTTCTCAACACGAGTTGTAAGTCACACCTGTGTGTTCGTAATTTATGTCCGAATACATGAATTATAATTTACATCCCATCCCGGCTCGCCTCGGGTAAAACAAAGTCATATTAGCATGATAACTAAAACACAAGCTAGTTACTTAAATTGTTGTTATCAGTTATAAATTAATTAATTAATTAATTTATTTAATAGAAGAAATAAATAATATATGTATTGTTTTGTTTTCGAGTCGTTGTAGAACTTGTAAGATTTAGATGAACCTCATAAAACGAATTGTTAGGTTTCGTGACGCTCTTCGTCACAATTCAATTTTGTGTGTGTTTAAACGTGAATGTTTGTTTCAATAATAGGCCTATAGAAAAGATTGTAAAAATAATCAATATGTGTCCTAATTTAGCCGTTGAGCTGAAGTGCAGCCTTGGGTAATCAGGGTAAAAGGAACAGCTGTACGGGGTCTCTGACGCAGGAGCAACAAATCCTCATCGATTTCTCGAGGGTTCGCAAATTATGACATTAAATATTTGATTCATTCAAATATTAGTCGAAGGACGGTCGTGATGCTTCGTCGGGCGGGTCCGCAGGTCGGGTCAGGGAGAGTATACGAACAAACTTGTCCGTTTTGTGTAGCCTGGTTCCAGGCTCTTGGATAATATCCTACAATCAGCAGTTCTCTGTGGATCAGACTAATTTCTCTCTAGACCAGGCCAACGTCTTCGTCCAACTGTATGAACAAAGGGAAGAGTCGTGGTCAATAAGGCACGCTCAACCTGAATGTTCAGTGGAAGTTTGGATTAGAAATAATATATCTCTTAGTCTGGGAAGCAGGCTAGTTCCACCGCCGTCTGCTAGTCTTCCAAATGTTAGTAAACAAAGTGCACTATAGGATGTCTGTATTATGACAGACACACACAAGTGCTATTAATCAATCAAAATTAAACAAATAGAAAAAAACACAACTCGTGTATGTTCTCAATGGAAATTTCCATAATCGCCTCCTTGGTCTCTGTTTAGATCTGATATTCCACGAAATGTCAGTGAATCTAGAGACCTTTGATAAATCAACAAAAACCCATGGACGTCAGAACAGATGAACTTAAGCAGATTAAGATATTTAGGAGTGATGTATTTTAGTCACCAATCGAAGTTTTATTTGGTGATTGAAGTTATAAAACTCTAATTTCAGCAGCCGATGAATATGTCTCTGAAATTGTTTGTTTTGGGCATTGAATTTGATTGGGATTTGCTCTGCAAAAATGTTTCGGGGGAATGGAAGAAGAGTTAATACGAAATACTCCTTTGCCCATCTCTAGCCGCTCCTCCCCACATCTCCCACAACTGACCCCTCCCACACCCCAACTCCGATACTAAAGTATGGATTACAACCACTGCCGATCCAAGATTATCGATCAAAATGCAACTGCTCCTCCCACGCAGTAATTGCGTGGAAGTTGCGCTCGGGTTGGAATCAATGACTGAATGGTTTCGAATATAGGATTCTCCGCCGGAACGAAACGCTGGCCAAACAAGGATCGGCAAACACTTTCTCCCTCATCATCAGCTCGTTGCGATGCTCTCCAAATGTTAATGTGGCCATTTCAAGAATGGGGAGGAAGCCGGAAGGAGGAGGGGGTTTTAGGAGGAAGATATTTCTTTTCGGGAGAGGAGTCGGGTCGGATGAGGTTGAGCGGGGAGGGGTTGGTTAGGATGAGAATGGTTGACTGGATGGATATGGAAGAAGAGGGTCTATGTTTCAGCGATGATGTACGATGCCAACATCCAGCAGGCTGTCTGTTTGGTCCTGTATGTCCGCCACTGTTTCATTATCAATAGTTTACTTTTATTGTTAGTATATGAACGCAGAAGTAAAAGTTCTCCAGCTCTGAAGATTTGTTAGTAACATTTTATATCGAAGGTTGATATGCTAGCCGGGTCTAAGCGATGTCGCCATTATCTACATTACACCCCTTCAGATAGAAAAAAAAAAAAATTTCAGTGTGCACTGCAGTTGTAGGAATGACGCCTGACTAGTTTTGAATTAAGCAAAGGGTCATATCAAGTAGAACAGATGGATATATTCTCATGATAATGTTAGTGGATGATAAACACGTGTACATTACGTACATAGGCCTTATAGAGCGCAGAGCTCCGGTATCTCTTTTTGTAGCACCTTTATTTCAAACAGTGTGATCCGGTGGTGGTCGGCAGTGCATACTGAACAGAAAATATGGCATGGATCCCACCCGCTTCTCCTACCGCCCACTTTTTATTTACCTTCACGGAATTGGGTTGGTCAATATTTTGCTCCTTGCCCAAGTCATACAAGACGAGTGGACAAATGGAGGAAAAGTGGGGTCGATAATTCGCCGTTCCAGCAGTGTAAGGCTCCGTGTTTCGGCACACTTCTAACACTTCTAAATGACCGATGAAGCACACGGAGATTCCGTTTGAGTAAATTATTGGATCAAACCCCAATCAGGGTGCCGATTACAAATACAGTTGCAGAGTACATGAATTAAATCTCATAAAGATGTTTGTATTTTTAATTTTTATTTGTTTATAAAGTTTGTTACGATGGAAGAAAAACAATCGGGAAAGCCAAGAGTTGGTGAATATACTTGGTGGTGATGGTGGTGGTGGTGGTGGTGGTGGTGGTGGTGGTGGTGGTGGAGGGGGGGGGGGGTGGTTGACAGTAGTAAGGACAAGAGGGGAAGAGAGAAAAGGGGAAATGAAGAACGAGCGAGAACTAAGGGGGAGGGCCAAAGCAGAGAGAAAATCGGAAGAAGAAATGAGATATTTGGCCTACTTCAATATCGATATTACACAAGATGATTTTGTTCGGCTTGGAAACGAAAGAATGCTTTTATCTTGGCAAGTTTCAAGAAACTAAAGTTTTTATCAAAATCTGACCATTCAATCATAATAATTTCACGTTTGATCTTCTCTTCTCTCAATCAATTTCTTCGGATAAATTTGGACAAACTGAGTAGCAACGTGCGGTACTTAAATTTTCGGCGCCGTATATTCCAGACCTTGCTGAAAGCAGCTTAAAATCACTTGGAACTGAATCACATCTTTTGAAAAACGACACCGCACAAATAGCGAGGATAAGGCTTTTCTCTCGAATTGGGTTAGAATTTAAAGCTAGAATATACAGAATAAAACCCCCTCTTACAATCCTCTCCATCATTGTTGTCATTCCTGCAGAAGCCTCTGGACGGTTCCGCTCTGCCGTCCCAGGACCCGGCTCTCCACCCCAGCTCCAAGTGCAAGGAGTTCGCTGATGGCGGCAAGTACGTGAGCCTCGGCGATGGCGTCGTGGCCGACCCCGACGAGGACTCGGAAGCCCGTGGGAAGTGGGGCAGCAAGATTGACTTCCTACTGTCCTGCGTCAGCTACGCAGTCGGCATCGGCAACGTCTGGAGGTTCCCCTTCTTGTGCTACCAGAACGGCGGAGGTGCGTGGCTCGATCTCGGTGGATTCAGTGATTAGATTGGGTGGAGGGATGAAGTGATGGAAAGATGGGTCGATATGATAGATGGATGTTTTTTTTTCTTGATGATTAATTGATTGCTTGATTGACTCATTTAATTGTTAACTGATTTGATTGATTGATTAATTGATGAATAAGTCGCTTCATCGGTTGATTGACTGACTGAAATAAGAGATGGATGAATTAAGTATTCATTGATTGATGAATTGACTGAAAGATCAATTGAATGATATGCTGATTTGATTGATTGATTGATTGATTGATTGATTAAATTATTGGTGTGATAAATTGATGGATTTCTGGATTGAAAATATGGTTAGGGTACATTGTCTATTATTGCCCAATACGATTTGTGTTGCAGTGCTTGTGCCATCTCTCTTACTATGTTTGATATAGAAGGGAAAGGCTCAATATTTCTGCCCACTTGTTAACAGGATTAATAATAAAACAGAACAACCTATTTAGGTTAGTTAGATGTAGTACCCCCCCCCCTCCCACACACACACACATTGCTCAGTAATTAACTGGGCAAGTTCGTGATGCCCCACCATTTATGAACATGTACATGTAGCTATGAACGGTGTCACATTTTACGTTTCTCGGGCTTTTGAAACCATTCAAATAGGTGGAGCTATGTAAATTCCAGTCTCAATTATTTGCTCATTTATTTGGGAAAAATTTGGGAAAATTAACTACATGTATTTATAACTTTGATGTCGTCACCATCTGGGTCTTTTGTATAGAATTGTAAAGATGGAATTGGGAATCCAATGCCATCTTTTGTGCGTGTTGTGAAGTACTAGTCTTCTAGACGAGACCGAGGGCGTAGACTAAGTAGGGAGTGTAAGGGTGCATAAGGTGGAAATAATTAAATTGAATGATATAATCCCAGAAAATATGTCTGCCCAAGCTTGAAATAAATCTTTGTGCTGTGGGAAATGTGGCTTGCTGAATTAAAGATAGCTCCTTGACATTTTACCGGTCACAAAGTATATTTAATCTGTCAGTGTCGTGATCAAATCATTGACTCAGAGAATAAACTGCAAGATTTGGGTTGATCAGGAATGAAGGCCATTCAAAGCGAAAACTAAACAGAAAGAAACGCTGCAAGTTTGTTATTTCAGAGTAGTCCAGGGGAAGTCTTAATGAGTTTTAAATGAGTCCATTGGAGGTCATTAGGATGTGTGTTCAACCTTAATTCTGTATTTGGCATGCTCCCATGATGAGGTGTATTTTGTAATATAATCGAGATGATGGATTTAAAAGTTTGATGACAGTTCAAGGTATTTCTACAATTCCACAATTCCCACAAGTTCTTAGCTTAATCAGTCCCACATTGAATTTCATAAAAGGCCATCTCATTTGCTATACATTTAATGATTTTGGAACTGTCATACTGCCAGAATTAATTTATGTAAGACACTAAAATGCATTAAATTGCTCATATGAAAGATTCATAAATGTTTTTCTTTGTAGCTCACAAAGTTTCCTTAAGATGTCATGTTTGCATACTTGGTTTATTTGTCTTTCTGTCAATCTGTGAAATGAAATATAACAAAACTATGGAGAAAATGATTCTGTAGACACTTCCTTTGTGCTGCAGGAAAAGTGTCAATAAATTTACTTGGACAAATTTCTGGTGCTATGATGGTAACAGGGCAGAATATAAGTTGACCATTGTTTCTATCCTATTATATTTGAACAAGAAATTTTTGATGATACATGTATGCTAAGAACTTCTCAGTGTTATGTTGTATGTGGTAAAATATTATCCTTTGCTCATTTTGCTTGTTTCTTTCTTTTGTGATTAAGCTCTTGATTGTGGCACTAAGATACCATCCTTTCTCAAAGTGAACATATCCCTTTGCTCATCTTGCTTCTGCCTGTTGTGATCTCTCTTTCTCACTGACCAGGGGCCTTCTTGATCCCCTATGTGCTGATGCTGTTCCTGGCTGGCCTGCCCCTGTTCTTCCTGGAGATGAGCTTTGGCCAGTTCACCGGGGTTGGTTGCCTCGGCATCTGGCAGATCTGTCCCATGTTCAAGGGTGAGTCCTCTAGGCGTCTTGCTCTCCCAAGCTGCTGAAACTATAACTTAAAAGTCCTAAGCTTATTTATTTCCATAACTCATTTAACATGGTATTGATTAAAGTTTAATGACAGTTCAAGGTATTACCACATTTGCTGCAAATAGCAACAGTCTTTCGTTCATAGATAAAAGAAATCTTACTTCACAATGACATGACCAGAAAAGCGAATGAATTGAAAAAGTGTTGGGGCCAAAGAAGCTAAGCTTTTAGACTGGAACCCTTGAAGAATATGAAGTGTAGAAGAGAAGACAAGGGGACTCATCAAGTTGACTTCATTTTGATGAGAAGATGAGATACTGGATTTCAGATTCTTGTTTTGTTGTTTAAAACCTCCTCCAGGTATCGGGTATCCAGGAATGCTGGACATCTACTTCCTAATGTCCATCTTCTATCTCTCCTCTCTCTGACCGCCAAGGATTGACCAACCATTCTCCCTTTCAATCATTCTCCAGGTATCGGGTACGGGATGCTGGTCATCTGTTTCCTGGTGTCCATCTACTACCAGGTGATCTTGGCCTACACCATCTTCTATCTGTTCTCGTCCTTGACGTCCGTCCTGCCGTGGGCCAACTGTGGCCACGGCTGGAACACAGAGGACTGCGTGGAGCGGCATACCCTCAACTCCACTTTCAACCTCAGCGCCCTGCTCAACCCAAAGCCTCCCAGTGAAGAATACTTCTAGTAAGTCACTTTAACAGAGTGATGATAATGTCAATATAAAGTGTAAACATATATGCCTGATCTAAAAAGAAAAGCTAGTTTCTAACTTAGCTAAAGCCATGCTCCTAGTCCAATGTCTCCAGCATTGACTTTGTACTGACACATGTATGAAAGACACAACAGGTTTGTTTTTAACTGGTCTCTTAAAGGGGACAAAAATGGAGATTCAGATTATTAAAGCAACATACTAGCAGGGCAGTGCACTAGTGACATCATAACCTCATAACTGAGTGGCCAATTTGCCTCTCCAAAATGTAAATGTTGATATCATTAAAACATTTATATCTTTCTTATGAGTCATAAGTTTATTTTAAGTTTTTTTTTTACCCGACTTCTTAGATTGTTCTGCTTCTATTGAGAGCAACTTGTTTTGGGACTAGAATATTGCTTTAATCATCGCTGTGTTTTTTCTCTCCTCACCATAGCAACCATGTATTGGGGATCACGACTGGGGTGCATGACCTTGGGGAGATGAAATGGAAGCTTGCTCTATGTCTCATGGCTGCCTGGGTGGTCACCTTCCTCTGTCTCATCAAGGGAATCAAGACGTCAGGAAAGGTGATCATTTTGACTCAATCAACCATTTCCGTTATTGTTCTCCTGAAGACAGACAGTCAATCTGCCCAAAACGTCGAGTCCACCTCTCTACTCATCAGCTCTTCACGCTTTCTGGTTTACAGTCCTTTTCAGGACTACACTCACATTTCGAAAGAATACTCTACTTTCAAATCTCCACTTTCTCGCTTGTCCATTTCACCTTCAATTCTATCCACGTTCTCTCATCTCAGTCCTCCCAGGACTTTACACATGGTGTACCGTAAACCTCTCTCGTGATTCATTTCCGTTATGTTATGTATGCAAGTTCTCTGCATATCTTTCAAACAACACATTACTAATGGTATCCCCAGAGCTTGTCCAAGTAGCAGCAACTAATCGATTCAGAGTGTGTTCCACCCTTTGAAACTATATTCAGAAATATGGGTTAATGCAATAACATTTTACTACTCTGTTAGGGGGAATTCATCATTTCTTGATAACATTAATTGGAGAAATGCTTGTCATTAATGACCACCTATGTTTTCTTTCCAGGTGGTGTACTTGACGAGCACCTTCCCGTATCTTGTCCTCTTTATTCTGCTTATCCGGGGCGTAACTCTAGATGGCGCTGTGGATGGGATCATATTTTACATGAAGCCAGATTTGGCAAAACTTTTAAAGCCGCAGGTGAGTTCTTTGAGCTAGGTTCACTGAAATCTCCTTCAATTTCCTTGATTATTTTGTGATATGCGGTATATATCTCTCTTGACATTTCCATTTAGTTTTGTGGCATCATTATTGACTTGTTTTCTTCATGTCCTAAACATACAGCATCATATCAGCTAGACACAGACGCAAAGTATATGTGGCCCACATGTAAAATGGTGCATACATCACCAACAATACTCAACACTTGACACTTGATATTCGACACTCGACACTCAACACTCAAGAATTAATTGACAATGTAGTCTCATGAATGTTCAGAAAGTAGCCCATATTTTGAAGAAATCAAGCCTACATTTGTGCGAGTGCCCTGTTTGTGACAATGCAATGAATGAGTCTATTTTTTATTTCTTGTTCCTTGATTTCCTAGGTGTGGCAGGACGCTGCTACTCAGATCTTCTTTTCATTGGGCGTGGCCTTTGGCTCTCTCCACACACTCTCAAGCTATAACAAGTTTAAGAACAACTGCTACAAGTAAGAGATTTGTGTTTCAATTTCTTGATTTGATTTTAAGTTGAGATTCATTTGTTTGTTTCTCATGTATGCTAATTTCTGATTTGTTCTCAATTTCTATCACACAGAAAGTTTAAATTAACATTTTGTTGTTCTTGTTATTGTATTGTTATATTGATTATTTTGATCATGACAGTATCATTATAATTTATCATAAATTTCTCCTGTTATTGCCATTGAAGTTAATTGGCTTTTCTAAAATGTTGTGGGTCATCATTTTGAAGACTTAATTGCTGCTATGAAGATGACTGTAACCACCTTACTTGTGACATGCAGGGATCAGTGAAAACAACAACAACAATGAGGGGTTCAGGCTGATGAGTCCACCAAATGCAAAAAAAAAAAAATAAAATCCCCCCAAAATAACAAAATAACATCAGAAATTAACAATTCAATTGAATTTTTCAATTCAAAATGTATTTTTTTTCCATATTAATAAAATATAAACATTCACTGTACATATAGAATAAAGAGAAAATGAAAATGGAAGCTGCAAAAAACCTAAAAGGTTTGAGGGTGCAGCTCCCTTAGAACAGAAGAACTCCAGTGAAAAAAATATTGTTTCCACGTGGGGAAAATGTAAAGAATCTTTTCAGAGTTCTGGTTTAGTAATACATGGGCCCTGTCTTACTAAAAATTGTGATTGATTGCAAGTTGACCTAACTCTGTACATTCGAGGGGATTTGACTTGCGATCTATTCAGATAAATCACAACTTTTTATAAGACAGGGCCTAGGCCTAAACATTAGCCCTCTTGCATAATCTTCTCTGCTTTCTTCCCCGGCAGAGATGCGCTACTGGTGTCTGTCATCAATTGTCTGACGAGTATCTTCGCAGGGTTCGTCATCTTCTCAGTGCTGGGTTTCATGGCCCACGAGGCTGGTGTGTCCGTAAAAGACATCGTCACTTCAGGTGAGGAGCGGTACTACTCGTAAGCAGGTGTCGTGGTATAGTGGTTGTGAACTTAGACTAAAGATCTCAAGGTTCCAGGTTCAATCCCACCCTTGGCTTTTGTGTCCTTCAGCAAGATACTTTATACATATTGCTGCTCTCCACCCAGGAGTATAAATGGATACCTGGTAGGAGTTGGATGATTATTTGAATGACCCAATGCATATAGCATACAGTGGGCAAGGATTACACCTCAAGGAGTGAAGATGGTGCACATATGTGTGTGCATGATACATATCCAGGGACTGGGGCTTTAATTGTAATGTCCCTCTTAATTCTTTCTCCGAGCTGTAAAATGAACAAACCCTTCAAACCACCTTTATAAGAAGTTGGTCTTTCTATGATCATGACATGTTTTTTTTTTTATACGTTATCAATCTGAAAATTTGTACATTTTTTTAACGCATCTCAGTGTGTGAAACTTATGTTTCATGACAATCCATCTTCTCTCTCTCTCTCTCTCTCTGTCTGTCAAGGTCCGGGGCTGGCGTTTGTTGCCTACCCAGAAGCCATTGCGCGGATGCCTTTGTCTCCGCTCTGGTCGATTCTGTTCTTCACCATGCTGTTTATGCTGGGTCTGGGTAGCCAGGTGAGCAGTGGTAGTCTTAGTACAAGTCAGTGACACAATTACCTGGAGGCTCATGGCGATTGAGCCAAAAGGGACCATGTGAACGTTGCTTCCCTCTAGGGTACAATGCACATGGTGTTTGCTTCATGACAAAAAGGCTTGTAAAATAGCCCCTGAAAGTAAATAATTCCATACTTTCCCTGGTACAAGTATTTCTTGGAAGGTTCATCTACTTTGTGACAGCTGAGAGTCCAGTGCTGGTAAATCACATGACTAGAAAATTAACATTGTGTTCTCCATAAGTCAACATAGATGATGAATAGTGGTAAGATATTCCTGTAGTGATATATTATGTTAGTAGATAAAAATACATAGTAATTTCATTTTGTTGATGTTAATCTTAAGGTATTGATTATGTAAATATTTAGTAGGTTTTTATCAATCTAGTGAAACATATGTTTACTTGCACATGTCATTTTGAGTGTTTTATCAACTTAAAGAATTTCCCTCTCATTACATTATTGATGAATTTCTATTTTGCAGTTCTGCCAGTTTGAGACGGTGAACACAGGACTTGCGGATGAGCTGGAGAAATACAGCAAGAAGTTCCGTCAGTATAAGTGGTGCATCACCCTGACCATGTCCATCATCTGCTTCTTACTAGGCCTACCCCTTGTCACTGAGGTGAGCACACAATATACAGTCATAGGGACAAGAGATACCATCTAGGCCCTGTTGCATAAAATTCAGTGGTACCTCTGCCATCAACCCTTACACCACAGGACCTTGAAAACACAATAACAAGTCTACTTCATGTAGACGACTAATAAACAACAAGATTCATGAAAATGGGTGATTATAAAGTACCCAAGTGGTGTCGTCATATGGGCATGTTGTCAAGAGAACTGATTCTAAACAACATCATTCAAGTGAGACTTTTGATTGGTATGACATTGTCTAATGGGCTAGTGTCAGGCACTCTTATTGAGAGCTCCCGCTATGATCACAGGTGTTTGCTAAACGCATGTAGTTTGCATCCAATTGTCTTCTTGACAACTTACTCATATGACGTCACACTTCTATACACAATACTAGTTAACAGACAAAATGTCCCTCTGGTATACAAGGCATGTGATCATTAATGAAAGCAAGAGCAGAAAGGAATGATGACTGAGAATAACGTCCTGCTGTGTTTGGTTCCTCTCCTGCCTCAGGGTGGCATGTACTTAGTGACTCTGATGAACGACTTCTGTGGCGGTCTCTCCCTGGTCTTCATCGGCATGTTTGAAACCATCGTTATCTCCTGGTTCTATGGTACGTTGTGAGTTACAATTGGGCACATTCACTTCTAAATCAATAAAGTGAAAAACATAATTTGTAATCTTTTTCACAAAATGATCCAAAAGGAAAAAAGTATTATGAGGCATTTTGCTTAAAATTACAAGTATGGATATTTGCAACTGTAGATGTGTACCTGATGTAAAAGGCTATACTTGAATAATTCTATTCTGTCATTTCCACCTCAAGAGATTTCAGATGCACTCGTTCCTGACAATATGTCTCTAACCTCTAATCTCGACTCATAATCATATTTCAAATTGTAAGTTCTCGTTTAATCTTTCTTATGTACTTGAAAGATATGCCAGTGACGTCACAAAATTAAACTTTAAAAAGTAATAACTTTCTTATCCTCTGACGGATTTTCGCCAAACCTTCACTTATATGTTTCTGCTTTTATTTAAGCCAATTATAACCTTAGGGTTGACTTTCCCTTTAATACATAGGATGTGCTTTAATAATATATTTGATTTCTGTGTATCCCTTTCTATGCAGGTGTTGATAGATATATTGATAATATTGCGGTGATGCTTGGATTCCGTGTGGGTATCTTCTGGAAGGCTTGCTGGAAGTTTGTGTCACCAGTTTTCCTCTTTGTAAGTATTGACTCCTGCTGTGCCACTGTTCACTCATTAACTACTGGTGCTGGTTATGCCCGTTTCCCAAGTTTCCTACTCAAAAAAGGGAACCATGTATACCTGGGCCTCAGAAACATAACAATCTCAGCTTTTTTTTAAGTATGTTCAAAGTATTTTTTCATTAAATTTGAAAGTGAAAAACAGTGAAAAAAATACACATGGGCTCGTGGCGATTTTGCCCCCGAAATGCTAACAAGAGCCCTGGAAAATGTTAAAAGAGCCCCCAAATTCCCATAGACACAATGTAAAATTGTAGCCAAATGGCCAATGTGCTAAAAAAGGAGCTCTCGAAAATTTTGAATTAATAATTTCCCTGGTTGATAAACTACTGTAAACTTCAAGAAAATATGAGTTGCATTTCCTTGGGAGAAATGTTGTTTTAGAGGGAATTGACTAAACACTGTGTATGTTGTAATGATGATGCTGATAAGAATAATGATAGTAACTTTTATAGTTACCCTGATGACGATAACAGTGAGAACAGTCCTTACATACTGATGATATAAGTGAACCTGACATGACTTATCTTTCCCACTGCCTACAGGCTGTGTTCATCTTCTCGGTGGTGATGTACGAGCCCCGTAAGTATGGTGACCACTACACATACCCCGGCTGGGCTGAGGCCTTGGGCTGGATGATGACCATTGTATCCGTGGTGCCCATCATTCTCTATGCCATCATCTATGTCTACCGCCAGGAAGGCACCATCAAACAGGTGAGATGCAAACCTTCTTATTCAGTGCTGTGTGTGAGAGAAACTGCTTCTTTGTGGGATTCGTGTGTGTTTCTGGTGTAATAATGACGCGTGAAGAGTAAAATGTGTGTTCCCATGGAGGCAGCGTACTGCTGCTATCACTTGTCAACATAGCAGTCTGATTGGACATGTCATGCAGATTCTGGTTTTAGGCTCTTTAGTCTTCGTACAAACCTAGAATGAACTCAAATCTTGGAAAGTCTGTAAAATTGAGTGAATATGAAAATATCCTTAAATCCTTGGACTCACACTTTTAGGCTTGAAAATCGTTGAATTATCTATTGATCACCCTGAAAAGTCCTGGAATTGTGCTCTCCTGCTGTGAAATCTGATGAAGAACATCCTCTTGATACTTGTTTCATGTTGCTTATTGATTCTGATTAAGATCTTAATGTGTGTGTGTGTGTGTGTGTGTGTGTGTGTGTGTGTGTGTGTGTGTTGTGGGAGTGGCTGACGCTAGACATCATTGATAGAGTAGTCAGTAGTTCACACATTTTGATGGACAAAATACATGTAGTTATAAATGTAGTGGTGTGTGTGTGTGTGTGTGTTTGTGTGTAATGTGGATTCATGAATTTGTTGAAAGAAATAAAAATGTACGAACATAATGGAGTTATTACACAGAGTCATCTGGTTTGACCTCAGAAGCCAGGTATTTCTGGGCCCTGTGTTATAAAGATTTGTAATTGATCGCAACTTGACTTGCAACTTATAGCAATTGTAAGTCTGTACATTAGAGAACGGGGATTGGACTTGCGATCGATTCAGATCAATCACAACTCTTAATAAGATGGGGACATGGTGTCTTGTTCGTGAGCATGTGTTCTTGGTAGACAAATGTTCCAGGTCAGTCACCATATACTGTTTTATTTTCGCGGATTTTGTGAATTAGTTGCTATTCTCAAATTTAACAACACACGAAAATATGAATACAACGTGCATGTGCTTATGTACTACTAGTACTAGAACTCCACGTTTGCGAATTTAACTGCTCACGAAATTACCGAAAAGTCCTGATTCGCGAAAAATTAGACTTGTTAATTATATGGCGTATAAAGTGGGTGATCAAGGAATCTGTATATTTTGTTTTGTGTTGGAAGTAGTGGATCATATTGTGGTAATAACTCTGGGCATGTATGAATCAGATTTGTGTGGTGTGTGAGTGGGAGTGGCCTAAGTTTTTAAGATTGAATATGCGGAAAATTAGACTTGTTAATTATATGGTGTATACAGTGGCTGATCGAGGTATCTGTATATTTTGTTGTGTGTTGGAAGTAGTGGATCATATTGTGGTATTAACTCTGGGCATGTATGAATCAGATTTATGTGGTGGCAGTGGTGCGTGAGTGGGAGTGGCCTTAGTTCTTTTTAAGTTTGAATATGCAGATATTGTGGATTTACCAAGAGTATACTGAAAGTAAATATAAAGACAACTTAGGGAAAACAAAATATGTGGTCTCTATAGACAGGTGGTCATTAAAGCTGGTATTGCTGTAATCATGTACTAAGTTTAGATTGAATACAAGTCACTATTGTTTGTGTTTTGGTAACATGGCGTTACGGCATTCGCTAAGAATTGCCCTAGCCACCCTAAATCGTAATTATGCGTAGGAGGTTTCAGACAGTATGGCAGATGTGTTTTGTAGTGTTTCATATTTTGGAAAGTTGATAACACATACTGTGATTGAATATAAACAGTTTATTTAAATTGATATATTTTTATCAAAATGTATGACCTTTTAAGAGATCATGTTCTCTTTCTTTTAATATTTTAAATGCAATATGTATACATGTATTACCTTCTAGAATTTATGTTGAACAAATGGAGACAAAATAAACATTTTCTGTACAAGATTCTTGATACGAGTACATGTACAGGTTGTATGAGACTGAAAAAATAAACATTTCAGAATTATTGTACAATGTACATGCGATAAAAATTTGAGATATTTGGGGTATATTTTACGATTAAGCTTGCATATTACATGTAGTAGCTCAAATGGATCATTTTCTTGTAAGACAATATTCATACAATGTTACATGTACAGTAGTTGAATGTACATGTACAAAGTGCACAAACAAGTTTATGTTTGTGCAGACTAGCCTATACATGTACCTACAAAATGTATGTGGTAGATCAGGAATGACATTTTAAGCACTTTCAATATTTGGAGACATGTAAATGTGCATTGCAGACGTAATGGCCCGGGATTATGTAACTAGTGGCTTGTCATGCACGTATAGTGTATGCCAATGGCTTTCATCATTTCGGGGTTTTGTTTGAACTGTTGATAAGTTGCATATTGGTAACCGTCATGGTTATTAGTACTTCCTGGTGTATATACCTACCAATGATGTTATATCCTGTAAGTTGTTACATGTAGTTAAGAAATTTGTTGATACATGTACAAGTAGCTCACAAGGGAGAGGCATTTATTTATTCATCTGTTTACTTGACCGGAAGCAATAACAGCAGACAGCTCATGCATGTTATTTATTTTGTGCAAGCACTTTTTTAACCTATGTGTTCTATTTGTGCTTATTTACTATGTGATTGATACCTTGCTGAATTTATATGTATGAGATGAAAACATGTAAGTTACTACCACTTATGCCAGTTGAAAAGATGAGCAAACTAGTCAGACAATTCACGAGCACTCGATTCTTTCTTGAAAATTTGGTGGCTCTAAAAAGAGCCGTTGGTTATTGTCGAAAGACAAATTTAAGCACGCTCGCCACGGATACGGCGGGCCAGCTGGATGTCCTTGGGCATGATGGTCACACGCTTGGCGTGGATGGCGCACAGGTTGGTGTCCTCGAACAGACCGACCAGGTAGGCTTCGCTAGCCTCCTGCAGGGCCATGACGGCGGAGCTCTGGAAGCGGAGCTCGGTCTTGAAGTCCTGAGCGATCTCACGGACCAGACGCTGGAAGGGGAGCTTGCGGATGAGCAGCTCGGTGCTCTTCTGGTAGCGACGGATCTCACGGAGAGCGACGGTTCCGGGCCTGTAACGATGGGGCTTCTTCACTCCGCCGGTGGCTGGGGCGGACTTGCGAGCTGCCTTGGTGGCCAGCTGCTTACGGGGAGCCTTTCCTCCGGTAGATTTGCGAGCGGTCTGCTTGGTACGGGCCATTGTTGATTGTTGATACGATAACAACTGATAAATTTGAATGAACCGCTATGGTATATATACCCGCGAAGTCCTGCGCACTGATTGGCTCGTCCGTGTAGTTCCGCTGATTGGTCGCTCGCTTCACGCTCAGCCGAGTCGTGCATTATGCATAGACCGCACGATCCGCCTGGACACTGACGGCGAAAAACATGACACACTTCAACGTGAAATCTAAGAAAACGTGAACTAAATTCACTGAAAGAGATGTTGTATTCGAACATGATATAAACTATGAATAATTCAAAACCTCATTTTTTTCAGGTGAAAAACGCGAAACGTCATTATTGGTATGCTTTGCAACGAAGAGCTTCAATCCACCTGTTCCGATCGTCGTTCCTACGTCATGCCAAATTTATAAATATTCATGTCGTGTCCGATACACTCTTCGGGTTTTGCTCGTAGATCGAAGCAATCTTTACTCCAATATTTTCATCAAGATACCTAAGTCGTGAATAAATATCCATTTCTAGCATCGTATACATGCACTGCCGCCACACTGAAACTGTTTTTGGTAGATATTTTGTTAAATTTTGTGATAAACGAGCGCACAAACGAACGGGCAGAACCAGCTTGTCGTGTCGGAGCACTCCTGCATTATTCATGAGCGCACCGCGACTGGCTTGGCGGCAAATTGGAAATGTGTAGCGGAGTGTGAGGTCCCGCGGCCCGCACCGAACAAAGGCCTCGGTGGCGTACCCTCACGCCCGCGTGAACTAGCATCAAACAAGCAATCATCATGTCTGGACGTGGCAAAGGAGGAAAGGGACTCGGAAAGGGAGGCGCCAAGAGGCATCGCAAGGTGTTGCGTGATAACATCCAGGGAATCACCAAGCCTGCCATCCGCCGTCTGGCCCGCCGTGGTGGTGTCAAGCGCATCAGCGGTCTCATCTACGAGGAGACCCGTGGAGTCCTCAAGGTCTTCCTTGAGAACGTCATCCGTGATGCCGTCACCTACTGCGAGCACGCCAAGAGGAAGACCGTCACCGCCATGGACGTCGTCTACGCTCTGAAGCGCCAGGGACGTACTCTGTACGGATTCGGCGGTTAAGCAGTTGGAAGCCCTTTCAACCTGCGAATACCAAGTGCACCTCTTGGAAAAACCGGCTCTTTTTAGAGCCACCAAATTGTCAAGAAAGAATCAATGCTAGCTCGAGTGTCTCGTGTAAATTTGCAAACTTGTATTATAATCGTTCAATATACATGTATTAACACAACATAGATATACTTAGATGATAGTGCGTAGCTAGGCCCGTTCACACACAAGGGAAAAAGTGCGATTCAAAAATCGATTTTCTAATCGCGATCAAAATTTCGAAATTTTTTCCAGTGTGGACAGAAAAATCGCACTAATTACCGCGATCCTAATCGCGATCCAACTCGCACTATTAGTGCGATTTTTCAGAATAATCGCGATTATTTTGCCACGCGTCGTGTGTGTGAGCGCGATCGAGATTCGGAAATCGGTATTTTTAATCCCATCGTTCATAGCGCGTGAACGTCAACATCCGGTTTGCTCAGCTGCTTTTTGTACGCGTACCGTACGCAGTATCTCGTATACGAGTAGTAAACAAATACACGTGTACGGTTTACTATCTTGCTGTTCTTGCATGCCTAGCTGTTAGTGTTAGCGTTCTTGAATGCCTAGCTGTAGTGTTAGCTGTTCATCTGAGGTAACGCGACGTAAATGTTCATTTGTGGCCTTCCAATTCTCGAAGTATTCACTCAATGGGGATCGTGATCGTTTTGAAACGAAGTCTGTGTTAGTGGGAAGGTAAATCTAGTTCAAAACAAATATTTTAAAGACAAAGTTTTCATTTTCTCCGAGCGTCCGACTCAGTCATGTCCGTGCAACGACGCGTCGAGATCGCAATCTGCGGTGCTATCCAGCTTACACCTTGTACATGCCTTTGCATGTACTACTCAGTCACGTCATTACGTGAGCTATTAATTAGTATACCACTCCAGAAATATTCATAGTCATATCATAGCTCGATCGGTGACTGTGAATGTGACATCCGTGTACGTGTAGTAAGCTTGTTTACAAGATCGAGTCTCTTTGAATCGCGCGCGCGCGAAACTCTATTTTGACAGCGGGGTCAGCAATTTGGCCACTGATCGTTCTTTCCTTGCTGGGAAGTGCGATTTTTCCCTCTGTATGAACGGTCGAAAAAAAAATCGAAATTTGGATCGCGATTGTAATTTCGATTCCCGGTGTGTGTGAACGGGCCTACTATCATGTTATCAAACTTGGTATGCATCCATCAAGATGCAATAATCGTGTCGATTTGTGGTAAATGAATATACAATGTAATCTGTGATGAAAAAAACTGGGCAATCCAGTCATTCGGTTAATATCAAGCCATCGTGCATTATTTTCGGGATTAACACAGAAAAACAAATGGGCAGGGATTCACTCAGACATCATTTTTCACCCCCCCCCTAAAAAAAAAATAATAAAGAATAAACAATTTTAACATAAAACACGAAAATAGATGTGAAAGCTTTAAGTATCCGAAACATGGCAATTAATTTGTATTTATATACAGAAAAGACACTCTACTATCAGTTTCATAATGACCTTATGAGAACAACACCAAACTTAGTGAAAACACGCTGCTGAGAAGGGTGCATGCTCCCTGAATATTAGTTGCTGCCAGCTTTAGCAACCACCTGCCTAGCGCCTATAAAGACCACAGCTTTTCTTTCTATTGATTTTTTAAAAATATTTCTTATTGTGATGTTATATTCAATGAATGAATGAATGAATGAATGAAGTTCATTGTCCACAGTAATTCTGTTGAAATATGCCTTCCACCTGCATTATATACTGTCGATAAACATTTCAAAGTACAGGTACATGTACATGGATATTCATTATGTTCCGATCAGCTTGGTAACCCTGCGAGCTCTGTTGTTTTTCTTCTTTCTCTCCAGAAATTGCGCAAGTCGATCCGCCCCTCGCCCCTGTTTGGGCCTGCGATGAACCACCACCGCAAGGAGGCCGGCTTCGCCCCTCTGCCTTCCCACGACGGCCCCACCGAGCTCAACAGCACCTTTGTGTGATGCAGCTGACTGGTCCATGGTCAAGGAGGGAGCGTGCAGGAGGGAGCGTGTAGGAGGGAGCGTGTAGGAGGGAGCGTGTAGGAGGGAGCGTGTAGGAGGGAGCGTGTAGGAGGGAGCGTGTAGGAGGGAGCGTGTAGGAGGGAACATTTATGGGAGCGTCTATGGGAGCGGGGTGCCGGGCCAAACCCGTGGGTGGGACAGACCCAGCAAGTAGTCTCGTCTGCAGGCACACACCCTTTTTAGTAGGCCTCGTTAGCTGGCCTTAGGGTCTGAACTACATAGAGTATACAGACAAGCAGACACAACTCCCAAGTCAGAATCTAGTCTGATCCTTCAGACATGTTTAGAGACAGGTGGCACCATGGAGTCTGTGCCTGCAGACTAGGGTGAGACAAGACTTGGCATCATTGTGTGCAGGCAGAAAAGCATGAGACAGACTGAAATGCAGGCTAATCCACCAGAACTGATGGTCCTCCTGTACCGGTGGGATAACCCCTGATGCAGTTGACACTGACAATCACTGGTGGCTCTCACGAGGCTGCTGTGTCGCGCCTTCCTTGGCACATTGACTGTTCTTGCATCTTGGCAATCTTGACCGATCTCAGTGGCTTTTAGTAGGACTGGTATTAAGTGTTAAACACCTCTTTATGTTTGGTTAGAGTTGTTGGAGAGTATGGAGACGGCATGGATGGGACTTTCATCTCCCTGACTCTAGAGGGAGCCAAACCCTTATGACATCTTGATTTGAGTGGATTGCTTTCCATACTGTCTGCTTGTCCATTGAATCAACTCGTCCCGAGTGGTTTGCTCCCATGCGGAAACCTATCAATGCAGGGTAGTGTGTATATGGATGAATATTTTATTAGAGAAGGAAGAATGTCAATAAAATGTACTCTCTATACAAAAAAAAAAGGAACAAAAACAGGGTTGTTTGTGAATGTTATAAGCATCCTGGCAATATAGCTGCAATCAGTGTTGATATGACATGTACTGAAAGCTGGGCTTTTGGGACAGGTCTACGTTGTGTGTAGGTCTTACACACACCTCAGTATGGACTCAAATAGCTAAATGCTAGGTGTTTAAAAATACTTTTGACACTTGAAAAAAAAAATAAAAAAAGTTACAACTACTCAAGCTGAAAATGAAACAGTATAAAATGAAGGATGGCAATTTGTTTTAGAAGCAGGTTTTGTGACATTTAATCATTTTTTTTTTCTCTCAAGTGCCAAATTTTTTGAACACCCAGTCCAATGAGGAGGCCATACCATAGTTCGTACAGGGTCAACCGTAATGAATGATTGAACAACGCTGCTTGATACGTACGTGTCCAGGACAAAATGGACTTTTGTAAGTGGCTGAACTTGTGGCTGTGTAACTGTTTTTAAAGGCTGAATTTCATGATATTTTCTTGTTTATTTCTACGTTTATTTCAGGCTGACATTGTTTGACCCTTTATAATAATAGCACAAATTGAGGACCTGTACGTACAGGTAGCCATTGACCCCGAGGGAGTGACAATCAAGTCCATGCAAAAGAGAAGTGCAATTATGTATATTTTAATATTTCTACCTTAAGTTTTATGAACGTCAGAACAAACTCCTCTTGTCATGATTTCAACATTACAAATTTGAAATTTGCTGCAAATACTTTTGCAGTATTTTAGCAAGTATTTTTAAAAACTTTGCTTGAGCTGTTTTACATGAGCCATTTTGTGCGAGGTGATAGAGAGTTCATTATTCCTGTGCCACACAAACCAACTCTAGTGGGTATGGGGTATTTGTGAAAAAAAAAAAAAACATGTTGCAATAAAGAGTTAATTCAGAAATATTCTACATGTCCAATATTAGAAAGTGAAGGTACAATATTAAAGCTGTATCATATAATATCAATTTTTATTAAACCCTTTGTTGGATATGTTCCCTGGTGTAATATCTATAAATATAGCATCCCGCATCTAGAGCATGTCAGTTTGTATAGTACATGCATGAGCTTTGACATTGGTGTATGTTTATTCACTTGTTCATATAATGGTTCTAATATTCATCTTTTAAATTGCTGCTGAAGTTTTAAAACTGAAGTAAGCCACCTTGATATGATACAGTACATGAATGTCACCCTTGACCCTTCTAACTCAAACAATGTGCTATCGTTATTGTGACTCTCTTCTATTCTCTATAAATGTACATGCAGTCCTGTAATCTTGTAATGAAAGAGTACCAGGTACCTGTAATACATGTACAAACTACATGTACATGTGAATATAGGAACATTTTAAATGGCTGAATGAGCTCATGTGTCTTCTTCAGTTATATATAACGGTATATATAGAATACTATTACCCTTGTATAACCTCTCTCAACTGCCAACTGAACACTAGTATATGTCAAAGTTCTCAAAGAACAAAGAACAAAAACAAAAAAAACCCCATAGCAATGTCTATATTTATGTACAGGGTTTATATATAGTAATAATTTTTTGTTTTACAAAGTTTACATGGAAATATCAAAACCTTTGAAGTTTTAAAACTATTTCTAAGTCGGAGATTATACATTTTGTTGTTACTTTTTCTTTGCATCATATAATATCCATTTATCATCAAATTCAGTTGATGCAACAGCTACATATCTTTGCAATACAATTATATATACGCTGTGCATGAATACATTATGCACCGAAAGCGTATGCTGTTGTTTGGAGCGTATGAATTACTTGATACTCATTAGATTCTTTAAACCTGCACGACACATTCCACGAACACGTTCAATTAGGATCTACATAATGTGCACATATACGCTCGCTACAAAGGTAGATATAATGAGGATGTGTGCAGTGCGCTCCATGTATAACGACAGGGCATAGTGCATGGGTTTGCATCGGGTGTGACACGTTCAATGGAATAGGTAGAGAGAATTTACCAGTCCCTCGCCCCCCTTCATCACTTTCACTCATTTGGGACCAACATCTAGGTCAATTTAGTTGGTGTTAAAAAAACCCCCAACAAACATGCATGTTAGGTGAATCATTTGTTAAACGCATGTTTATGATGAGAGTTTATTAGATTATGCCAGATAATCCCCAACAGGAATAGACATAATGCTAAATATGTTACTCATTGCGGATAGATGGCTACTGATAATCGTTTGTCTCGCAATGTAAGGTAAACGGTATCGAAAAGATCACGACGTCTCGTGTGCCGCTGCAACACTTCGTCAGGTGTGATACAAAATTGTAGTAAGCAGGGGTTTAAATACCCTAGACATAGACATCTTGACATTAAAGTGAACCAAGGCAGTGTTTCTACATGTCCGTCAAGTCGTGAATCCCAACCCCATGATGTGTTCGTAATTTCATCACAAGTAATAGTTTATTAACTGGTATATGCGACTGTCAGATGTAGTATGGAATATTTCCCCCAGAACTGACAAATGTAATTGTATATAGAATTAAAAAAAAAGAAGGTGAATCTTTTTTCTTTTGGAATTTGCTGTTTTTTGTTATGCTGATGTATATACTTTTTCTCAAGTGCGCAATAATCAGATCATATACCGGTACTTGTCCTGACATTTTATTATTTCTTTTCAAATACGGCCTCTCGAAATGACAGTTATTTGAAAGGAACGTGAAGACACTGAATAATCGCACCGCTTTGTTGTTAGAATACATTCATATCTCTTCAGCAGCTTTTTTTTTCTGTAATTCCTACCCGGCATTTCATCCTCATGGCAAGTACAGCGAATTTGTCTCGTTTCGCCTATGATTTATGTGATTGTACAAAGATTAAGTTTGGGTTCATAAACATTGGTGCTATAAAATGGAAACCTCCCTTTAAAGTCGTCTATCTTCTTTTTCTTCCATAGTTTCTTAAGGAGCGATTACCTTGTAGACTTCTAGAGGTTAGTATCTCATGTCGACAGTCATGACAGAGATCACATGGATTTCAAAATTGGACTTTCGCATGTTAATACCTGATTATTTTATGAGAACTATCATATTTTTGTACTTTATGATTATGATTTCGGTTTTAGTTTGTGTAGTTAAAGGTGAGTGCATGTAGTATTGGCACAGCGGGAGGGGAACCGGCACACTAGTTGAAGTTGTAATGAATAGTCGCAGTGAAAGCAGTAGCAGTGGTGATATCGCAACGGTTTCTTTGCAGAAGTTTTCGTTATGTTTCTTTGCGGTGTCACTACTGCTACTCGTGTTGCCGGGCCCCGTCTCACAAAGAGTTGCGATTGATTTGAATAATTGATCACAACTCTCATCCTCTGTCTCCGTAAGTACAGTTACGATTGAAATTGATATAAATCGTAAGTCAGTTTGATCACTGGTAGCTTTTTATAAGACGGAGCCCTCGACTACCTTTAGTAACATGTAGTATGCCAAACACTAGACACAGTTGAAATAATTACCAGTATTGTTTATATTGAAGTGTACATTTTGTAAATAAACAACGGATCCTATGAGGGTTATCCATAAAACAAAATCAAACCAAGTGTTGTTGTTTTTTCTATGTTGATAGTAGCTAGTGTATTGGAAGGTCAGTGCAGACGCTGAGAGACGGAATATTAGAGAGGAAATCAAATGCTAAACATATACATGTACAATGGAAAGAGGCACAGAATAAAAATACATAAAGAGTAGAACAAAATATACATGGGGAAAGGGGGAGCGGAGTATTAGAATGTACAATGAAAACAGATACATACAGTTGGCAGCAAAATTATTCAACCCCCCTCTTATTTTTTACATTCTGTCATAATGAATAATATTGCAGCAGCAGATTGCTACTAAACCATTAAGATAGTTAGCAGACAGTTAATTACTAAAGAATACCAGAGAAAAAATCTAATTTTACTGCATAGGTCATCTGAAATTGCAATTTGCGCCCAAAATGCACGTTGCAAAATTATTCAACCCCCTATTTTACACACAAGAAACGAATGCACAAATAATGACAATTTAAAAGCTAGTGCATATATTCTGAGGTGAATGCTGATTTTATTTATCCTTCACCTGAAACTGGAACCTTTATATGCACAACTAACAAGTTGCAACATTATTCAACCCAGATGGGTGTGTCTTTTAGTACTTTGTGCAGCATCCATATGCTGCAATGACCTAGTGCAGACGAGATGAATAGCCTCTCACAAGCTTCTCACAATGCTCCTTGGGGGTGTTGGCCCATTCCTCTTGCGCACCTTGAGTGACCATCGCAGTCTCCAGACCTAAACCCCAAAGAGAATTTGTGGTGGGATCTGAAGAAAGCTGTTGCAGCATGTAGACCTACATGCATCGATTACCTTAAGACCATTGCGCAAGAGGAATGGGCTAACATCCCCAAGGAGCGTTGTGAGAAGCTTGTGGGAGGCTATTCATCTCGTCTGCAGGAGGTCATTGCAGCATATGGATGCTGCACAAAGTACTAACAGACACACCCATCTGGGTTGAATAATGTTACAACTTGTTAGTTGTGCATATAAAGGTTCCAGTTTCAGGTGGAGGATAAATAAAATCAGCATTCACCTCAGAATATATGCACTGGCTTTTAAATTGTCATTATTTGTGCATTCGTTACCTGTGTGTAAAATAGGGGGTTGAATAATTTTGCAACATGCTTTTTGGGCGCAAATTGCAATTTCAGATGACCTATGCAGTAAAATTTGATTTTTTTCTCTGGTATTCTTTAGTAATTAACTGTCTGCTAACTATCTTAATGGTTTAGTAGCAATCTGCTGCTGCAATATTATTCATTATGACAGAATGTAAAAAATTAGAGGGGGGTTGAATAATTTTGCTGCCAACTGTAGAGTGGAACATTAGAGGTACCATATATATAGAATACGTAAATAGAGAGAGAGAGAGAGAGAGAGAGAGAGAGAGAGAGAGAGAGAGAGAGAGAGAGAAAGAAAGAGAGAGAGAGAAAGAAAGAGAGAGAGAAAGAGAGAGAGAGAGAGGGGGGGGGGGGATTGGAGAAGAAATAACAGAAAGAAAGACTGACACACAGTTATAAACAGAATTACAGAGTGGACAATTTTATATAATTTCATACAAATATACATATAATGCATAGGCCGAAACATACAAAGAGAGTTGAAGACAGAGAGAGAGAGAGAGAGAGAGAGAGAGAGAGAGAGAGAGAGAGAAAGAGAGATAGAGGGGAAAGTGGGGGGGGGGGGGGGGGAGGAAGGGGGGCATATTAGAGAGGATTGGAAATGTGTTATGTATGGGCAGAGAGACAGACACACATTGATAGCATGGGTATTCTGTTAACCCTTCGTGTGCCAGATAAACTGCTGTCCGATGTGAATTGTGTGTATTACCCATGGTTTTGAACCTCGACACACGTACCACACAAAGGGTGGAGAATTATACATGAAGAGCGAGAAATGGAGGGCAGTAGACATGAAATGACACTAATGTAGGCATGGGCCTATAAGAATACATACTAGAGATAGATTACACACGGTGGTTTAAACGTGACATGTGATAAATAAGCATAAGTGAGAGAGAGAAAATAAAGATATTATGCTAGAGTGAGGACTGGTGGCGGGTTGGATTCATGCACGCCTTCCACCGTTATTTCCTCGTTCGAGCTGATCTAGCACGTTATACCATTCGGAGTTCTAACTTCGCCACACCAACGCGCTGCCGGCTAACTCACTGCGAACTGTGGTGTTATTTCGACCTCCCCTTTCAAAACGAAAAATCCTTCATACATTCAATGTAAGTATAAAGCTTAAGTTGATTATAAAGCACTCCAAATGAATTGGGGCATTGTGGTATTTTTGTTTCGTAATAATAGTATGGGAAACAAACATAAACTGAAAATTAAGGGTCTTCACCTTCTCGCTTGAAGGCTGTAGCGGAGTATCGGCCCGTTCGGCCGGGCTGGCGGCGGCGGCCGAGCACGTCGATCTAGGCTTGGGTAGCTACAGCACCCTATGGACAATGTCCGTCGGTCCACAATAACGCGGTGTGTTGGAGGTGGTGGATGGGCGGACCTACGGAGTTTCTACGGTTGGAGCTAGCTCCAAGATGTGTGTATGTGTTGGGGTCTAGGGAGGGCTTGGCGCACGTTGGCATGGTTGGGGTGGTGGTGGCATGGCATGGCAGGGGGGTGGGGTGAGGGGGGTTGGGGGGTACCATGCACAGACCCCTGTGGCATGAGAGTAGATCGGAATAACCGTCTCATTGATCGGGGCATTATTTAATCAAAATTACATTTTTGGACATACCCCCGAGCGTTCAGAGGAGCCAGATGCAATCTGAGTGGATCCAACATAGTTCCTACAGAGACTGATTTTCAATCTATAGCGTGAGAGTTAAGCAATTGTCTGATACTTGTAGGTCTGAATTATGTGAATCAGTTCTAGATAACCAAATCAGAACAGAAGAAAGTATCATTGATCACAAATATCTTGTCCCCATTCGCTCCTCAGCATGCGAGTCTTAGTGACAGGGGCCTCGGGAATGATGGGCAGGGCACTCATGCAGGAGTTTCAGAAGGCACCGGCCCATGAGGTGCTGGGCCTGGCGTTCTCCAGAGCGAAGGGCGCCCTCAGGAAGGTAGACATCCGAGACGAAGCAGCGGTCCGACAGGTCATGCAGGAATTCAAGGTGAGCAGTGGGAAGCATACTTTACTCTCTCAGTACCTAGCCAGGAGAAGCCCTCTGATTTATTCCACTTGCCAATGGCAGAGCCCCAAAGTGCTTGTATAGGAACGTAGCTTCTGATTAGGTGGAGCAGTGGTAATTACTATGACATATATGGCAGGACTGTTCTGTCATCATGAATGGGTCTGGATTCTGTTTGATTTAAACAATTTCATCATTTTTTGTTGATGATACCTTCCTGGTATCCTGATATGACACAAGAATAGGAGACATGGGCCATGTTGCCTAGATAGGTTTTCAGTTATTGTAACTTACCATCAATGGTAACTACCATGGCAACAGCCAATTGCACCTGTTGCCATGGTAGTTACCATTGATGGTAACTATTGCAAACCTATATGCAGTATGACCATGGTCATAGATAAGCAGTAGTCCATTTTGATGCTGTAGTCTTTCCCACCATTACCTCTTACCTTTAAAGACAGGGTGTCTCTTTTGCAGGTCAATTTTTTGTAAAAAAAAACCCCATGGAAAATGGAAGAGGTGGATTTAGAGCCCTCCTCCCAATAATAGAACTGGAAACTGACGATAGGCAAATCTAAAGTGATCAGTAGATGGTGAGGTTTTGGGTGGGTCATCCGAAACCTATAGCCTAGAGACCGGAGACCGCTTTGTGCTATGGTCCGCATAGATCTGTCCGCTTCCCGGTGCATCCTGTCAAGGGGGGTAATGCTCGCATCGTGCGCTGAGAGGGACAATATGATTATGAATGTAGACTATGCTCGCTGCAGTTCAAACATAAACAAGGATAGTTTTTAATTTCTGAAAATACTTACAATGAATTCAAACAATTATGAATTCACATACATGTTGTTAGAAAAAGTAAAAAAATGTTACAACTACAGTTGCTAAAAATGTGCATTTCCAGAGCCTTTCTTCAAGGATTATCTGCTGTATGATTATGATGCTCATTAATGACATGATGGTTGTTGCCATAGTGATGTTGTGTATTGTTTGTCTTGTAGCCGAATGCTGTTGTGCATGCTGCCGTGGAGCGAAGACCAGACATTGTAGAGAAGGATGTTGAGCGAGCCCTGAAAGTCAACTGCACTGCCACTGAGACCGTGGCCAAGATGAGCGGTATGGTTTGAAGTGCACGGTGTGAAGTCTGGTGGTGTCACTTGACATTGTCTGTGTGTAGGCATGATCGCATCTGATTTCACATGAAAATAGGCCCTTTTCAAAGTATGTTCATGACATTAAAACAAAATATCTTTTTATGACAATGAAGTCAAAAGTTGGGGTCTACTTTTGTGCAAGTATACAAACTACATTTGTTGTTTACTTTGAACAATATTTTTCACTGAAACCTGTATTAAAGTAGCATGTACATAAACAACACCTGATCACAGAGACCCCACTTATGGTTGCTGTTGAGTGGTCTGAATATACCAGATTCATTGTACTATGTTATCTGTTCTAGCCAAGATTGGTGCTTTTATTGTCTACATCAGCATGGACTCAGATTGATGGCTAGTAGCTGACTATACATACTGTGTTCCACCCATTTCAGCTGAGATTGGTGCCTATATGGTCTACATCAGCACAGACTATGTGTTTGATGGAACAGCGCCCCCATACAAGCCAGGAGACACTCCCAACCCACTCAACAAGTACGGCCAACAGAAGCTTGAAGGAGAAAAACTCACACAAGCAAACAATCCCAGTGAGTAACTATTCCACTTTTCATCCTGTTGTATTTTCATTTTGACAACGTGGGCTTATATCCCACTGCTGTCACCATGGTGTATTTTGCAGTTTGGTATGTGTGATGGTTTGACTCTGACCTAATTTGAAGATAACAGCCACAAATAAACAACTAACATAAACTTTGACAGAGGACATGAGTCTTTGATCCCTTCCTGCTGGATCCTCGCTGTTTCACCCATCTATGCATGTAGCCGGCGGAGGATAAAAGGGCTTGTGTGATATTACAATGTATCCGTACTGAGTGATCATTATGAACACACACAAAAGCTTTGAGGATTGTGGTGGAGTCAAAATGGAAGCAGATGAGGAAGAACAAGCTATTGAACATTCTGATATCCCATGGGTAAAGACTGACATGCTCTCAAAGTCAATGAAGCACTTGTTTTTAACTTCAGCTCTTCATATAACTTTATGTCAAGCCTACAGTTATTTCTACTTTCTTGATTTACGGTTCATAGAGTAGCCTTGATACAGCCCTTTGGGTAACTATGTCACAAACTCATTGGTAAATATGAACCGCTATATTGAATGATCATGAGGTATGACTGGCATACCACCAGGGTCATCATAAAACCAACTATGGACCTTTCAAGGGAATGTTATGATTCTCTTTCCAGACTGCTCTGTGCTTCGTGTACCGATCCTCTATGGTCGGGTGGAAACCTTGGATGAGAGCGCGGTCACCATCCTCCTCAAGTCTGTCCAGAATCCAGCCAAGGCCGATCTGGTGGACGACTGCTGCACACGCTGCCCCACCCATGTCGAGGATGTCGCTGTGGTCATCAGGCAGCTGTGTGAGAGGTGGTCAACGGTGAGGCTTAGTTTTTATTCTCTTAACCCTTCAGGCCTTGAAAATCCTATTGGCTCACTCCATATCTCCATTCTAGTGGTATTGAGAGAGTTCACCCTTGGATGAACAGGCCTTAAGAATAATATCCATAGCATCATACAAAATTAAAGTGTATTGTTGTAAATGAGTGGTGAATTAACATTCAGAACAATGGGGAAATAATACTTAGGGGTGGGGAGGGGGGTGGCTTAAGTGTTTCCTCTAAAGAAAACAAATGATTAGAAGATTAAAGTCGGTAGTTGTGCAATTTACATTACTGGTACAATTTTTTTGGGAAAAATAACATATAAGAAAACTTTCATAGAGATGGATCCATGTTAACGTCATATGAGAAAGACAGATGGTACATTGCAATATTGTATATGAAGTCAAATTCACAAAACAAAATGGTGTTTGATGATAACCCTGGCTTCATGTGAAGCTGCCACTCCTGGAATACATATACTAATCTTCAGAATACTTCCTGGTAAGTTACTATCTTTCAGACCTGGGTTCCTCCAAACGTTCTCACATTTTTGCCATGATAGACTTAACCCTTACAATGCCTGGCCTTGAAAATCCCATTGGTTTACTCAACATCTCCATTCTAGTGGTAATGAGAGAGAGTTAACCCTTAAATTACCAGGCCTCCAAACATTCTCACATTTCAAAGAAGAGGTTTACGGTACACCATGTGTGAAGTCCTGGAAGGACTGAGATGAGAAAAAGTGTATAGAATTGGAGGTAAATTGGAAAGGCGAGAAAGTGGAGATTTGAAAGTAGATTATCCTTTCGAAATGAGTGTAGTCCTTAAAAGGACTGTAAACCAGAAGGAGTGAAGAGCTGATGAGTAGAGAAGTAGTCTCAATGTTTCAGGCAGATTGACTGTCTGTCTTCAGGAGTGTTGTCTCACATTTCTTGTCATTCTGATGCAGGAGCCTTCATCGGTGACCACCACCTTCCACTGGTGTGGCTCTGAGTTCATGACCAAGTACGGGATGGTGGTCGTCATGGCGGAGGTCTTCGACCTCCCTCACAGTCACCTGACGGCTAACGCTGAGCAGCCATCGTCTGGTACCAAGCGGCCCAAGGACTGCAGTATGGACCGATCTGGGCTGGAGGCGCTGGGCATGGGACAGTCTACGCCCTTCAGGGAAGGCATCCAGCAAGCACTCGCCTCCTTCCTAGACCCCCATTAATCCATTCTAGACTGACGGACATCGAGGGTGACACCGGATGAAACCTGCACAAAGCTATAATTATAATTCACAGTTTTCATACATCGCCTAATGAAATAGTATCATCTCTAAGCACTTTTTGAATATTATTTCCCCGGTAATCGGATGCTTGGAAGTCTTTGTGACTCCTATCCAATACCAAGGGATTATTAAGAATCATGTCAGCCACTAAGGCGAACTAATTGCATGCCTACCAGATACCGGTACCCAGTTTTACACCTGGGTGGAGAGCAGCAATGTGGATGAAGTATCCTGCTGAAGGACATAAGTGGCAAGGTTGGGCTTGAAACTGGGACCTTGAGATCTTCACTCACAGCTCACAACCACGATCATTGTATCCCCCGAACAGAGTTTGGAGGATACTATGCACTAGCCTTGTCGCATTACTTGTACATGTATGTGATCTATCGGCTACATTTCTTGTCTGATTTTATTCAAGCTCGCGTTGGAGGTTTATTTAATTTTTTTTTTTTTTTTGGGGGGGGTGTGTAGTTTTTAGTGACAGCACCCTCATTGTTCCAACTTTTATAGGATGCCATGTCAAAGTACTTCTTTTTTTCCAGTTTGTCATAAAAGTTAGCACACAGAAGCAATATTAGAAGGTAAAGCGAAGATGCATTACTGGAGGGGGTGGGGGGTATATCACGATGATCGATGATGCGGTGGGTTCGGGGGATACATCTGCTTGACCACACGGCCCTCGAGCATTTCTAGATTTTGTTAAGGGCTTGTTGCAAAAATGGCTCCATGATTATTGGAATTTACCAGTGTTTGAGTATAATGTTGCGTAAATGTGTTGTCAAGACAACTGATACCTCACTTTGTGGGTAGAATGAGGAATAGTGATCACAGGGTGACACTCACATAGAGAGTGGCAGTTGGTAGCTTGGTACGTATTCTCCAACCAGCGATTCTCTCGCTTGAACCAGATATCTGCATAACCATGGATGTGACGACACCACTTTGGCTGTTGCCATGGTTACTGTGATTGGTATACAATTCATCTTAATTTCAAAGCCATACACAACACTGCCCAGATAATATATAATTTTTAAAATAAAATAAAATAAAAATAAAATATAATTTTTATTCACCATCATTAAGAGCTTTCAGAGCTTTCATCTTCAGCTAGACAAGACAAGAGTGGTCCTCCAATCCTCTTGAAGTGGCGACTCCGAGACCAACGGATGGAATGCACTCTGAACCATTATCCAGTAGTTGTTGCTAGTTGCACAAACAAGTTTTGGGGTTTCCATGAGTAACAAATTGGTACAAATTTGCTACAATTTGAATTACTGATTGAGCAATAACTCTTGGGATATTAGGAGTTGAAGGGATGAAAGAATAGACATAAATATATACATGTATAATAAAACAAATTTATATTCTGCATAATGATAATGTACTTATGTTATTTTTCACTGTCATTTTAGTTGGTGTTGGGATGTTTTCTATGTGGCTTGGCTGGATAGTTTAGGTGTTTCCCTGTATCACATCAACGTCACCTCACCCCCCATTCTATTTTCCCTCTACCTTTCTCTCCCACTCCTTCTATCTCTCATTCTCTCTCGTTGTTTCCTCCCTGTATGTCTCTTTTTTCTGTGTCTCTCACTCGTCTCTCCCTCTACATATCTCTGTCTCTCTCACCTCCCTGTTCTCCCTAGCTCTCTCTCCCTCTACATATCTCTGTGTCTCTCCCTCTGCCTTTTTCTGTCTCTCCCTCTACTCTCACTATGTCTTTCTCAATCTCTTTCTCTGCCTCTCCCTATCTCTGTCACTCTCCCGATGTCTCATTGTCTCTGTCTCTCTTTCTCTGTCTCTCCCTCTATGTGTCCCCATGTGTATCTCCCCATGTCTGTCTCCCTTTCTCTTTCTCTCTACCTATCTGTCTCTCTCTCCCTATGTCTCTCTTTGTCTCTGTCTCTCACTCTTCCCATCTCTGTCTCTCTCCCTCTGTCTCTTTTTGTCTCTCCATTTGTTTCTCTTTGTCTCTCCCTCTGCCTATTTCTCTCTGTCTCTCTTTCACTCTCCCTTTCTCTCTTCGATTGTACTCAGATTGTAAAAATTTCCTCTAAATCATGTCAATTGATTTTGATTTACCTTTTTGTGTTAATTTGTTTGATTCATGGTGAAAGCCCGTTGTGTGTGTGCGTGTATGTGCATGCGTATGTATGGTGTGTTTGTGTGTGTGATTATACACACGATCCCCACATTTACTTGATAATTCGAGGAGGGGGGGGGGGGGGGGGGCAGCGCATCCCTTCCGATATTTTACGTCCCTCATCATGACCACAACGTCCAACATGACATGTCCAAACAGTGTGTGTAGAGTGGCTTTGTCTGCCTGTGTGTGTGTGTGTGTGTGTGTGTGTGTGTGTGTGTGTGTGTGTGTGCGTGCGTGTGTGTGTGTGTGTGTGTGTGTGTGTGTGTGTGTGTGTGTGTGTGTGTGTGTGTGTGTGTGTGTGTGTGTGTGTGTGTGTGTGTGGGTGTGTAGGGGGGGGGGAATTTTAATTCAACATCATTTCATTCGGCACAATATAAAGTAAAACAATGGATACTGCATGAATACAGCAGCCAGGAAGGAAATTAAAAGACTCAAATATCCATGATGCTAAGGATAAAAAAAAAAGAACTTACGGCAATTAAAATAAAATAACATTGGATATATTTATGGAATATATACTTTTTACAGCTGTGTTTAAAAATATTTGATGATTGTGAACTATGTACGTAGAAGGAAGATGACTTCCAAATGATTAGAGCAAGCATCGACCTCATTGTCGGGTCCATCCATGGTGCAATATCAAGGAACGGAGCTCCATATTCTTAGTACATGCAGGAGCTGGTCCGCATACCACCACAGGGGATGAGATGGCTCGCTTAATGTGGGCGTATGTCTTCATTAAAAAACAATCACGTTGCTTAAAATGTCTCCTATAACTGAATCATTGGGACTCGCAAATATGTGAAGCTTGGTCAGCCACTCGCGCATTATTACCGTCATCACGAGAATTCTCACATCAGTGTGTATGCTGAATACAATCATTATTTCCCGGGATCAAAAGTTCAAAACAAGCACACTCAGGCAGGTTCACGTAAAACTGGCACACACATACACAACACATTGTGATACGATATATTCACTATTATATGAAATTATATACGCAGCTGGTCACTATACATGCTACACGGACTAAGGCGTGTAAACAGACTACACTTATTGCTGTTCATATAAGTGGTCTTCTATACACATAGCGAGCGGGTTAGAGATACTCTATGGCGTCGCTGTTGAGTAGTGTGAGATACATGGGGCGTGCCCTGCCGTCTCGGGGTGTTGGTTATTCGTCTTGGATCAGACCCAAGCTTCTAGATCTAGCTGTCTCTGGAAATACGTCATCAAGTTCAAGGTATAGATACAGTGCATCGTGCTTATTATAATGTTGGTATATTATGCGGGTCTCGTATTATGTATGTGTATGTGTGTGTGTGTGTGTGTGTGTATGTGTGTGTGTGTGTGTGTGTGTGTGTGTGTGAGAGAGTGTGTGTGTGAGTGTATGTGTGAGTGTGTGTGTGAGTGTGAGTGTGTGTCTTGATGTCTTGATACTTGCTGGAAGGAGGTTTCATTATCGGTCAAATTTCAGCAAGTTGATCTTTTCAATTTTAACATCATTTGGAATATTTCTGGGCTGGAAACTAACTTTCAGAGCTTAAAATCTGGCTGGAAGGAAGTTTCACTATCGGTAAAATTTCAGAGCTTAAAATCGAGAAAAATTTATGATGTTTTCGTCAAGGATTTACAAGAGTGTTATACAGTGTAGCTTGCAAATTAGGGATGCTCGGAATAACTTCCATTTTACAAGGAAATAAATAAGTGCTTATTTTATTATATCAATTATCACCACTCTTGTTAGTAAACAAAGAGAATTTCAATTCAAGTTACTGCATTTTTTTATGTACACTACACTAAGGAACGTCTTCTGAAGTTTGGATTTGTAGGGGACAATTTATGCTCCTTTTGTAATAATGAACCGTAGTAAAATAAGCGCAGCCACACTTATTCCTACATTGTGCGAAGGTTAAACAGTTATGGCAATCTATTATTGACCATTTCAGATTAGTTGAAATCAGCAATATGGAGTGGCAAGACATATTTTGGGGGTTGTGAGGTAACTCGAATAGAATCAACTGTGTGAATGCACTCATGATTTTACTGAAATATACTATTTATATGTGTGGAACAAGCAACTTACCTCCCATGGTTAAGATGTGTCAAACTATAAGGGATTTTAAAGAGGAGAAGAATCTGGCAATTAAAGCGGGCAGATTGCAGATCCACCTACAGAAATGAGAAACTTTACAAATTGAGGTCTGATAACAGTCCAGTTCAAATTTGAATGACAGTGGATAATCATAGTGTGTTTATGTGTACATATTTCGTTCTCTATTTTGAGAGATGGTTGTGTAGATGACCTGCGCTTCGCTCATGAACCAAAATACACCCATACACCCAAAACAACATGACAGTGGTTATGTGTGTGAGTAGCTCATTGTTAATGTGTATGTTTATGATAAGGTTTTTCGGCTTGGGGACATGTTTAGTGTTTAAGAAATACCGATCAACATGAATTGTTTACAGGTATTACAGTTTCTTAGAGCAACATTAAAAGTTGGTTCTTCATTATTATTAGTGTCTGGTCAAAATTATGTTCATGAATATTTTATCTTATTTGACTGAAATAATACTATGGGGATTCGTAGGAATCGTTGTACTGGTAGCGAAAATAATACACCTGTACTATGTCCTGTGACAATGACACAATATAATCATGATTTATAATCTGCAATCGTGATCTATAAACCATGATGACTGAGGGATTACTACTGAATATAGTGGCCCATTGTACTAGAAGCAGGAAAATATGTAGCAAAAGTACTTCTTCTCCCTTTCCTCCCCCTTCCTTCTCCCCTCCTTCCCTCCTCCTCCCCTCCTCCTCCCCTCCTCCTCCTCTCCTCCTCCTCCCTCCTCCCCTCCTCCTCCCCTCCTCCTTCTTCTTCTCCTCCTCCTCCCCTCCTCCTCCCCTCCTCCTCCTCCTCCTCCTCCCCTCCTCCTCCCTTCCTCCTCCCCTCCTCCTCCCCTCCTCCTCCCCTCCTCCTCCCCTCCTCCCCCCTCCTCCTCCTCGTCCTCCTCGTCCTCCCCCCTCCTCCTCCTCCTCCTCCTCCTCCTCCTCCTCCCCTCCTCCTCCCCTCTTTCTCCTCCTCATTCTCCTCCTGGTCCGGACCCTCTCCTGGTCCCTCCTCCTCTCCCTCCCCACCCCTCACCTCCTTCCCCCCTCCTAGCCGCCCTCCTCGTACCCCTCCTCCTTCTTTCTTTCCTCGTCCTCCACGCCCTCGTCGTCTTCTTCGTCCTCCTCAGCGTTCTCCTCTACAGGCTCCACGCTTGGCTGCTTCTTGCGCGACCACGCCAATGGTTTCCATCAGTCATCTTGAAAGAAAGATCGTTTTGCCACACATAGTACAAACATCGTCACCTTCATAATAAATTCTATTCTCCTCGCAGCAGGGTCATATCTGGTCTCAACCGGCCCAAGTACACCGTCAGCTACGTACAAGGCGCAGACTTTGCGCGCGACAAGCCTTTCCCGCTCCTCGGTGCAACCCTCGGCCAGGCTCTGGATACGACCACGGAACGGTGTCCCGATCAAGAGTTCGTCGTCTTCCTCGAAGGCGGGCAACGTCTGACGTTCTCTCAGTTTCGAGATGAGGTAACGGAGTGTTTGGGGATAGTACGTCAGACCTCTTCGCTTTATTATGTTTTAGACGTCTCTTATTATGTCCCTCAACAAGGCGTATTGATACTGCCCATAGGCCTAATATTGCTTGATTACATTAAGGCATTTATTATAACTTCTGCACAAACCTACATAATGCGTAACTATCTGGCATGGGGCTCGACCATTAACGTTGATAACATTGCTGTTAATGCTTACTACATAACCAGATGTTAAATCTTCAATGACCTAACGGGTTTCATATGTACTAGCATGGAGGATTATTATCTTCTTATAATTTTGTTGTCGAAAATGTGATATAGAATGGCACAAATGAAATGTTATAACCCCTTCCCTGCCAGACTTCATACTGCTAATGGCAATAGCTTAGTTTCCAGGCGGTTGGGTGCTTTCAATCCAAACTCCGATATTCAACAAACAGGTCTGGATGTTATAGACTAATTATTCTCATTTCCTTCTCTGGCTCGAGGGAGAAAAGAGGAGACTGAAAGAGTGAGTAGTCTTGTGAGTATACTAGGCTCTTAGGAACAGTCTTGGCATAAATAGAGTGCCGGTAACAGTCCTCATTATGGTGCTTATGACTTTGTTTTTGAGAAGCCCGATCTGTCTTCTTCTACAGTTGTGTTTCATTGAAGTTGACGTCTGCATCTTATACATGAAGTTTGAATTTAACCATGTCCAAAACCTTGGAAGCCAGGCGATATGGGAATGGCGTGTATTAAATGTGCACACGTCGGTAAGTACTATAATGAATATAAATGAAAACAAAAATGAAATAGATGTCACGCACACACCTCTTACTTGCGCATATAGAGTTAAATAATCTTTCCCCCCTCCTTTCACCCCGTCGTGGTACAGGTGGATCGTCTGGCCGCTGGGCTGCTGGTCCTCGGGGTGGGGAGGGGGGACCACGTGGGCATCTGGGGACCCAACACGCTGGAGTGGGTCCTCACTCAGTACGCCACGGCGCGGATAGGCGGCGTCTTGGTGAATCTGAACCCGGCCTACCAGACTGGTGACATCGAATTCGCCTTAAAGAAGGTATTATAACTCTTTCTCCATCTCCTGTCGATCTCCTCCTCTTCTACCTCTTTGTCCCCACTTTCGTGTTTTCTTGTTCTCCTCCCTCTCCTCCTCCCTTCTCCACCTCCCCCTTCCCCCTCCTTCCTCCTCCTCCTCCTCCTCCTCCTCCTCCTCCTCCTCCTCCTCCTCCTCCTCCCCCCCTCCACCTAGATTGATCCAAATATGATAACGAACCTAAACAATCATTCATTGAAATGTTAACGGGTGTAGTTTTCAGGTCCGTAATAAAACAATACGATCTATAACATCGGTACGTGATTGCACCCATCTTCGATATAGATCTAAATTGAGTTTCCTTAAGGCCACGGCAGATCACACGATTCTGCGGACGTTAGGGCCTACAATTGGAAATGTGACGTCACCTTTTTGTAAAAACCCAATGACAGGGTCCTGTGATTCAGCCAGTCGCAGGGTCGCACGACAGATCGGATCGTGCCTATTCGATGGCCTTTAACCCTTGCTTCTTTGTGGCAGGTCGGTGTGAAAGCCCTGGTCGCTGCTCGGCCATTCAAGACACAGAACTACTACGAGATGGTGGCCGAGGTCTGCCCCGAACTCGCGCTGGCCACACCGGGCCATTTGAAGAGCAAACGGTAAGAAAAAAAAAACATATCTTATAGCATAGAGAATACAATAGTAATAAGACAATATCATGATGGTCCCTTCAAACAGGATGACCTAATCATTATCATGATGGGCCCTTCAAACAGCATGAATTAATCATGATGGGCCCTTCAAACAGGATGACCTAATCATTATCATAATGGCCCTTCAAACAGGATGACCTAATCATTATCATAATGGGCCCTTCAAACAGCATGAACTAATTATGATGGTCCCTTCAAACAGGATGACCTAATCATTATCATGATGGGCCCTTCAAACAGCTTGAACTAATCATGATGGGCCCTTCAAACAGGATGACCTAATCATTATCATGATGGGCCCTTCAAACAGGATGACCTAATCATTATCATGATGGGCCCTTCAAACAGCATGAACTAATCATGATGGGCCCTTCAAACAGGATGACCTAATCAGTATAAAATGTGGGTCTCCAAAATATTTATAATTATGATAGATGTTTTTAATCATTTTAGGCTTGAACAAAATATATTTGAAATGATTGCCCTGCTGTCTACGCAGTTAATAGTCCTATCAATTGTCGTCCAACTTTTAAATTTTACAGTTTACCCAAGTTAGAGTCCCTCATCGTTATGGGGAACGATCAACATCCGGGAGCCTTCTGCTTTGATGACGTCATGAATATGGGTGGAGCACCGCAGCGTGACATCATTGACGGCTGTAAGAAAACGCTGCAGTTCGACGACATTGCCAACATCCAGTTTACATCGGTAAGATGAGGATTCATGATTAAGTTTGATGTCCCTCTAATGATGGTTGGTCTGGTTTGGGTCAATAAAGGTTTGAGTGGTTAGCTTTCAAGTGTGATAGTTGATTTGATGGGCGATTGATGGCATGGTCGGCATGCGTGAGATGGCTGGTTGCTTGATTGATTAACGAACTCCATAAGTCACTTTCCGATAAACGGACCCGATTTCGTTTTCAGAATACCGAAATCTATTTCATTGAGAGATAAGCGAACTTTCGACGTGACAAACCGAAGAAAATGGAACTGTCGGAATAACGAGCCTTCGGAATAGAGAGCTAAAAGAAGTGACTTTGATTTTTCTCGTGCACAGGGTACCACCGGCGTTCCGAAGGCAACATGTGTCACGCACTTCCATCTTCTCAACAACATGAACATCCTGCTCGACGCATATCCCGAGGACACACCAAAGGTATGTTTCCTCTCCTTTCTCTTCTCTTCCTTTTATTTTCCCCAATCGCTGTTTCTCCGATTCTCTCTCTTTCTCCCTCCCTTTCCCCACTTTCCCTCCCCCTTCCTCTCCCCATTCTCTCTCTTAATGTCTGCCTCCTACAAACAATAATGTTGTACCCCTCCTTTCCGCATTGCCTTCCGTTATTGTCTTCCGTTATCATAATCACGTTTACGTCCTTCGTATAGGAAACAAAAATGTGTTACAGCTTGGATATGTAATTATTTCCCGATGTGAATGTTTCCTGGTAGGGTCCATGGTAAAACCATTCAACTTGACTTAAACAGGAATAGACAAGGCCGATGAATATCATATTTCCTCACCTCTACACGCGTTAGGCCTTTCACGTAGACACCAACGTATCGGTGGTAATATCAATCTACATAATTGAAACAGTGTACGTTCGTATACTTTCTTGCGCGACTATATAAACTGAGTCAGAGAGAGCTTATATAATACAAACAAGAAGTAAGATTGTTATGTGAACATTATATTATATTGGGTTAAAAAGTGTAGTTAATGATGGACAGTATTAATGATAGAGATAAATGTACACACCAGTAATCATTGCTGATGTTTCACGTCGTCTCTACTGTCATCGTATTATTCACATGTTCATGTTTGTTCGTTTGTCTGTTTTTATGCCTCCGCCACGAAGTGCCCGGAGCTGGTACACGTGTGTATTGCAAACTAATGAAGTGTGTAAAATTTGGGTCAAATCTGATCGAGGTCACAAGTCAAAGGTCAATGAACTTTGTGAAAAATTGCCCAAAATTGACTTTTTTCACATTGAATCCAAATCCAAGAATGCAATTCTCATTAAACATGCAGATAGATCACTACTTGGGGTTAGACTGGTTGCATATTTTGGTAAAATTCCTGAAAGGTCAGAGTTCAAGGGTTAATCTACTTTGTGAAAAATTATTTTAAAAAATGACCTTTTTCACAATCCAGCTAAAAATTGCCCCCGAAGTGATATTTTTCAAAATAAATCCAAATCCAATGGTGCAATACCAACCAAACATGATGTATCACGAGAGAGGTTTACGGTACACCGTGTAAAGTCCTGGGAGGACTGAGATGAGAAAACGTGGATAGAATTGAAGGTGAAATGGACAGGCGAGACAGTGGAGATTTGAAAGTAGAGTATTCTTTCGAAATGAGTGTAGTCCTGAAAAGGACTGAAAGCGTGAAGAGCTGATGGGTAGAGAGGTAGACTCGACGTTTCGGGCAGATTGACTGTCCGTCTTCTTCCTGAAAACAATATACAACGATCAAATGCAGACTTTCACAAGATACGGCGGATAGCCCATTTCAGCGCGAATTCTTACGTCTGTTTTTCCATAGGTTCTTTATGCACACATGTAGAAATAGTGGTTACAATACGGTTATTAACAAAAACAAAACAATGCAATGAACACAGTAATACATCAAATCAAATACAATTTCAATTAACAAATCATTTATATTAATTTATGTTGTCTGGTTTTGCCAGATATAATCTTCTCCGTTCAGTTAATACTCGTGGATCGACAGGGGTTAATTCTAAGATCTATCTAAGATATTTAATTTGAGAAACAGGGCTTCTGGGCATTCATCTCCGAGTCTTCTCCTCTTTTTCATCAGACGAAGTGCATCCCAACGCCGTTGTTCCACGCATTCGGCATGATGGCGACACTCTTGGCGCTTATTAGCGGTGCTAAAGCGGTGTTTCCCTCTGCGGGATTCGACGCTAGAGCCTGCTTACAGGCGATACAAGATGAGAGGTTTGTGTCCTTGTTCATGCATGCATGAGCCCACATCAAAAGAACAACTCATCTTTTTACCATACGTGGACATCTCTTTAGGGAATGAGCACACGGTCTTCTTTTTAAAGATGAGGACTTTCTCATTGTTTTTCTACACTTGCGGATTATATATACACACAAATCCCATAGAGCAGCATATTGAGTGGCGCGCAAAGATTAAGAGTCTTTGTCAAGGTCGGTAACCATGACCACCATCTCCTCATAACGCAGTGATGTATTCCTATATCCGGCAATGTGGATGAGTGTTATATAATCATGATAGGCCTCGCTAGATCCGTGCTCATTTCGATACGCTGTTTGTGATTCATTAATGTCTAATAAAAGTGAATTTTGTTGTCCACCCCCTCTCTTCTCATACTCTCTCTACCTCTCTTTCGCTCTCCTTCTACCGATCTCTTTTTAACCATTCTTTATTGCGTTCTCATTTCTCCATCTCCCCTCTTTCTCTTCCCACCCCTCTCACTTCACTGCCTCTTTTCTTACCGCACAGATGCCAAATATGGTACGGCATTCCCACCATGCTCATTGACATGCTGAATCATCCGGACTTTTCGACCTTTGACCTGAGTGCCTTTGAAATGGCAAACAGTGGCGGAAGTCACGTGCCAGCTGAGATTGCGCGCGAACTTGGAGCAAGCATCCCGTCTCTGCAAAATATCTCAGTACGTGTATTGAATTGACTTGAAATCGTCATTTTCATTGCCATTCTTCACATTCAAGTGTGATTTCAGTTTGAAACACTTATTTCTTCCTTCATATAATCATATTTTTCCACACAAACAAATCAAACTGATATCAATATAATCACGTAATGGGATATTTCAATAAAATTCCCAATTGAAATATGACAATAACAATGCTATAAAAGTATTTCAATTGAAAACAGACAAGAAGGCGGCAGGAAATCTTCAAGCAAAGCGGATTGGCCTAAAATTCATGAATGTACAGTAGAGGAATACCACTGCTAATTGATGTCTATTGTACCTATCGTATCCTAACTAGTTGTTGCTACGTCGGGTAAACTGTGGTGCTTGTTTCCGAGTTTTAAGCAGCCTTAGGATACATTATTCATGCATGCATGCACAACGACACAATCTCTCTATATTACATGACAGTATCTGCAGCGATCATGGTTAAAACTCCAGACGTACTGCTATATACTGCATACTGTACTAAAAACACACGCGATATACTATATACGATATACTATAAATTATATATGATATATTTGTTTGCGATCAATTTGTAAACTCAATCAAAGGTCAAGATCCCTTCGCTTATCATTGCTGCTTATTGGTTGTCTAGTGTCACGAGTATATAGTCCATCACGTGACACTTGAACGATTGATAACAATGCAGTAAAATGCAATATAATGTAATGTATACGTCAATAAGACATTTTCAGTAGTTTAAACTAGTTGTCGGTCTATAATAAGAGCGCGGCTTATCATAGTTATCGGATGCCGTATTTAGAATCAATTAACCACTGTTTGCTTGATATGATATCATGTTGTGAGTATCTTCACGAGGTGTACAGTACTGTAATGGTCAACTCATGACACCCATCATCAGTGCAGAAGCATTCTAGTATTCCACCGTAATCTCTGGTCCAGTTTTCACTTGAAATCAGGATTTAACATAACGACTATGATCCGTATTCACAATGCTGGTTCGACTTAGACCGCGTACTAAACGTAGAGTAACTTTAATCGGCGCAAAATAAAGCATCTGATGCTGTCACGGGATCATTAAAGGGATAGTGTACCCTGAAATTAAGTTGATTTCAATAAAAGCAGGAACATGGAAGTGAAGGCTTGAGGAAAATTCGTCAAAGAATAAGAAAGTTATGATCTTTTAAATTTTCAGTTTGTGACGTCACGTGTGAGGTGCTCTCCCATGATATGTTTGTGCAGTACTTTTCTTTAATTGCCTTCTTTGTTTTCTAATGAAGGAATACATTATTTTCATAGCAGTATGTGTGTAAAAATATGTGACTTATCCTTATCCAACGCATAGGTGAAACGGTAAATATCCTTTTGAGAAAATTGAGTTTTTCCAAACAAATTATATACAATTTAGGAGCGTTTCGCCTGTGATGTCAAAAAATGAAAACTTTAAAATCTAATAACTTTCTTTTCCTTTGACCGATTTTCGTCAAACCTTTACTAATATGTTTCTTTTACGTTTCTGCTTTTATTAAAGTCAACTGAAGTTCAGGATGAACTATCCCTTTAATTTTCCTCACAGAAACACGACCGTGGGTGATTCCTATGATTCGCTGTAATCATTATGAGGACAAAATCAATACTAGTATACCATACTGATTCCGAGAACAAGGGTGGGGGGGGGGGGGGGGGGGGTCCGTAGGTCCCGAATCACCCATGCTTTTCACTGGTGCTCATGATATTTTCTTCTTTCTTTCTTTCTTATGCATTGTTTCTTCGTCTTCCCTCTGTCTTCATCCAATTGTTCTCTATCATTCTCCATCCTGCTTTCTCCGTGTTCTTCTTCCTGCTAGTGTCACCCTACTTTTCGTTCTCCTTCGTCTTCCCCTTCTCCGACCCAGTTTTCTTTATCGAATCATTCTTCATTCTCCACTCTCTGTCTTGTGTTCGGATATGAATGGATATTGGTCGACCCCCTTCTCTAGCACCATGTCAACCCCTGATTCTTCTCCGCTATTGATCAATGTATGTGTTTTTTGTAGATCATGTTTGGTATGACCGAGATGTGTGGGATATTAACGTGCACTCAAGCCGATGACCCGGAAGTGAAACGCTACACCACAATAGGCCGCCCCTGCACCTATTGCGAGGTAAAACCAAATAGATATAACAAACACTAAAGAATCTGCATTATCACCACGCAGCATCTATGAGTATCATCACTACAACACGTATCAAAATCATTAGTTTCAATATTCATTAGTACTCATTCATTAGTATATGTACATGTACTAATTTGATCAATTTATGAAGCTTTATATGTTTTTCATTCAATTATTTGAAATAGAAATTTCTAGAAATAGAAAGGTGTATGCATCTTTCTATCTATCTACCTACCTATCGATCAATCAATATGTGTATCCATCTTTTCATCGATGAATCTACCGGTATTTCGATCCCTTTCACACCCTTTATATGTGTATGTTGCATTTTTGCACAAAATCAATAATATACGAAAATCTTGCAAATTTTGCCTGACAGTCAAAGAATTAAAATCTTACGAAAACTTTTTGTACCTCGCACGTGACGTCACAAAATCAAAACTTAAAAAGATCGTTACTTTCTTATCCTTTGGTGGATTTCAATCAAACCTTTACTAATAGGTTTCTTTTATGTGTCTGTTTTTATTGAAACCAACCTAATAACAGGGTGAAGCATTCATTTATTACATGCCCAGTGGCGGTCTGACAAAAGAAAATTTAATGTGCATAGAAAAACGTCATCATGTGTCGAGACCCACATGACAATCATTTTGATGGTCTCCATTGTGTTGGTGCTGTGTTGTGTGCCAGGAAATAATCGCTTACTGGACTTCAATTTATCAAAAACAAACGAAATAAGTTCGTGGACGATTCACCACATCGTCACTGGGTCGACATCCCATCCCCACCAACAGCAACAAGGTGGATCTAACACTGGTAAAATGTATTATTGTAATAAAGAAAGGGTATAATACACCGACTGTACTTCTGCAAAAGTGTCGATTACTTTGGAGTAAGTTTGATAACTTGTTAACTGTAATTAGTCATTTTATTGTAATCACAACTTTCTCCCCTACTGTATCGTTACGAGATATAACATTCACCTGTATAATTCAATCGAATAAACCACTTCCTTTCTAGTTAGGTAGTTAGTTGATCTTTCTCCTTCCAGATTAAAATCACGGACCCCGAGACGGGGGACATCGTACCGGTCGGGACCCCGGGCGAGCTGTGTGGTAGATCGCCATCTATCATGGCCGGCTACTGGGACGACCAGGAAAAGACGTGGGAAACTTTAGATTCCAAGAGGTGGCTGCATTCAGGGTAGGAGCTGTTAACGCTCTCATGATCATGGGCTTTTTCACTGTGCTATCAACCAAATCAGCAATTTTGTTATTTATTAACAAGTTTACTGTTAAAGTGCTAAGTATCGCGATATTACAGTCATGTAACGTATCGAGTCATTCACTTTCATTGGGTGCAATAGTTGTTGCTTGACAAGATTTGGGGTTACCATTATAAACGTATTGTATGAAATACAGGCATAAAAATCGGCATCGGAAAATTGTGTATTGTGTCTTTATGTCTTGCTACGCAATGGTACTGAGAGGCTTGATATCTTTTCATGGTCTTTCTTCCTTGTCTAACCCTAACCCTAACCCGAATCACTACATGTGAATGTAATAACGCGTTACTAAAGGCCCGGTCACACCGCCCGAACTTTGTTGGAGCGTTCCTTGAACGGTAGGGGGAGGGGGCCGAATTTCGACAACACTCGTCACCGCGCACAAAAGGGGAAAACATAAAAAACACAGGCGTTGCCTTAGCAGTGCACCGTTGAAGCCGGCGTTGGTTTAGCGTTGGTTTAACAGTAGCGAGCGTTGGTTTAGCGGTGACTCTCCGACACCTCCATGCCAACGCCAAACCAAAGTTCATCACCGCAACGGATCGCTGCTTCAACGCCCGACACCGTTCCAGTAATCCCGTGTCCGCTCGTAAAACGGTTACAACCGCTCCACCAAAGTTTATGCAACGTTTAATCACCGCCCAGGCAAAGCTTTGCGAAGCAGCGGTGGTCCAGCGTTCAAAATTTCTGCGTTGGCCTAGCGGACCCGGGCGTCTACGAACTTGCGTCTAGCGGTACCAAACTTTGACAGGGCGTTGTTGGAGCGGTGGTGAACTTTGTCGGAGCGGAAAATTACCTGCTCCTCCCCCCCGCAATATTTTGTGCAGCTCAAAACTTTCGGACCGGTACAGGGACCATCAGCGGTGGCCTCGTGTATACGGTGTTGCCTTAGCGGAGGCCAACTTCTGTTCAACGGTGGTGAACGGTAACGAGCGGTGGTGATTTTTTTTTAACCGCTCCAGGAACGCTCCAGCAAAGTTCTGGCGGTGTGATCGGGCCTTAAACAGGTAGGGTGGAATTTGGGCATACATTACAAACACTGGTGTTTGTCGTATCCCAACCAGAGATCTTGCGACCATGGACGAGGACGGCTACGTGAGCATCGTCGGGCGCATCAAGGACGTCGTCATCAGAGGCGGAGAGAACATCTTCCCCGTCCACATCGAGCAGCATCTACACACACACCCGCAGATCGAGGACGTGCATGTAAGCATGTTCGTGTATGTGTGAGTGTGTGTGTGTGTGTGTGTGTGTGTGTGTGTGTGTGTGCGTGTATGTGCGTCTGAGGGTGGGGGGTGGGCTGGACTGGTAATTTCCCGAATGTTTTCCGTTTACGGATATGGGAGAGAGGAGAGTGGGGAGGGGAGGGGGGGGGGGGGGGGGTTGCGACTACTGTATGCATGTGGATAGCCCCCATTATTCATGTAACGTCATGAAGTCATGAGTTAGGATGGAACCCCTTTTCTAGTTCGTGGTGTGGTTAATGATGGCTACTTGGTCTATTATACGTGACTTCTGTCTTCTTTTCTTTTGTAATTTTCTATCATCAAAACAAGTAAAAAATTATTACAACATTTAGAGGAAATGTGTACAATTCGAGAAAAAAGACAGAAAGAGGAGTTGCGCACGCCCTACATTTCATATTTTTTCAAGTTATTTGGAACCTGAAGGGCTGGCCACCGATATGTTCTGAACGACACGATTGAATATCTCTGTCTTAAATGAAGCCTTACGAATATCACTGGTGCGCATGAGCGATGCTAAAGCCAGCCTGTCTACCATCATCCCGCAGGTGATTGGAGTGCCAGATAAGCGAATGATCGAAGAACTCTGCGCATGCGCCAAACTGCTACTGAAGACGAAATACGAGATTTTTGCCGCGGAAAGGTGAGTTTTGCAGTTCGCACCAAAACAGCTAATAAGTGGCACATTCTGATATACATTTCAAAGAAAGCCCAAATTCTGCGGTGCAGACATTCATTATCTTTTTGCTTTGTCAAAGGACTGGCCAATTAGAGATTGCCGTTGAGGAGTGCATAATTATCTGTCATGTATGCTAGCGACTTGGCAGGACTGGCTCCCTATACGGGAACGTCTGCTTTTGTGACTTTACTTTTGTTGTTGCTTTTTAGAATGTATAGGTTAGTTGTCATGCTTGATAATTATCCAACAAAGAACTTTGACGTAACTGAATGCCCGGACTGAATGTACTGCATAAATAGAGCATTATATTGTTGTTTCATTTGCTTCGAAGATAATTTGTGCAAGTTATTTGTGCCTTGTTTTTATCAATGGTTTTTGACAGCTAACTGTGTTAATTCATACCATCAATGGAAAATCAAGTAATGGTGTTAAAACAGAATCGTGCAATCCAAAAAAAGTTTAAACTCAACCACCAAACTTGAATGAAAATTATTGTGCTCTTAAAAAAATATACACTGAACATGACAAATACAGAATCAATTATGAGCTATATGCAGTAATTCATGTCCTGACCCGTACCCACCATCGCTTGCTCCCCTCTTCCCTACCATGACTGTATTCAAGACATTCATTTTGCATAGTAATCAATTAATTTAGGTAAAGTATGTTTTGTGTGCATACGACGGAAACAAATCCAACGTACGAAATGTATACTGTTATTATGTCATAGTATGGTATAGTTCCTTTAATAAACAGTTAAAGTAAATTCCATGTTTGTTATTTTTAGCTATGTGGAACAAATAAACCTGAAAATAACTGACGTAAAAGGCAAATCCGTTCAAAGCTATTGCTTACAGGATTTCTGCCGCGTTCTTATTTCCCATATTCTTTCAATTGAATTCATATCATACTATTGCTAATCAAAATATTGTCATGATAAAATCATATAAAATAATTACGTGATGACAAAAATGTATTTTTGTTCGTATGAAAAAAAGAAAGATTTTGGATGAAGAAAGTAATGTTTTAAATTGAAATAAATAGAATGATTGTCCTTGGCCCGTACAGCTCGCCCATTACGAGGTGCCCCGGTACGTGAAGTTCGTTCCTGCCTTCCCAGTCACGCCCTCCAACAAAGTGCAGAAGTTCAAGCTCCGTGAGCAGATCGTCAAGGAGCTCAACCTCGAGGGGATCAGTACGTCACAGAGCTAGATGACGTCATGAGAGAGGAGGAAGGGTTTTTCTTTTCGTTTTCAAAGGTGTTTAGAAAATTAAATATATATACACGCATCTTTAGCGCGAAGTAACCACATGCTTACGGACAGAACTGGGATAGCGCCCCCTCCTCGCAATTCTAGTTTTGTTCAGGGCTCAAGCTACTAAAAACTATCTGCAACAAAATGCAAATTACAGTTGTAAAATTCGCAAGTGACAGATCGACCCCAAACAAGGCGAATCCACTTACTTCCGTCAACACAAGAAGCAGGCCAATAGTCAATCAATCGCAAACTTACAGATTTAACAGATTTATGAATGACTGACCTTAACATGGTTAAGACATCAAATTAACATTCAATCGATTGTGAGTCTCATGCAGCGCCCTATTAGATCATATTGCAAATGTGAAGAATTGAACGTACAAAACATACCGTAGACTGACACACACATGTATCAAGTAGTACATGTAGGTCACATCACTGCACATGTATGTTCCAAATACATGCGCAAGTATGTGCACATAATATTTCAGTATATGGAACATTTAACGAAATGCATACACATGCTCTACATGACTACATTTCAATTAACTGCCTAGGTTGTATTGCCAGTTTAAGGTATGTGTAGTGCATGCGTGTGCAGATACTATAAGCCATTTCGTAATTGCAATTTGCGCATGAGCAGATTATTACTTTTAGTAAATGACCTCAGGTCAATTCCCAAACTCACAGAGTAAAAATGGGAATTCATTAGATAGTCGACACATTTAAATCTATTATCATGCAAATATGGCAACAGCTATTCAGCTGTAAGCATGGGCGGAAATCGCTCCCCGAAGGTGGAGGGGACATGTTTTTCCTAGGGTTAGTGATGGAATTTTGGGGAGGTGTTTTTTTTGCTTCATTTTTTTTTTTTTTTTTATCCCGCCCAGTCTCTGACAATGCTCTCAGTGGGGGGGGGGGGGGGGGGGGGGGGGGGGGGGGGGGTTATGAGGTTTTTCGAAAAAAAATTAATCCGCCCAGTCTCGTGGAGGTACGCGACCGAAAATAGTGGGGGGGGGGGGGACATTTGATATTGTGTCCCCCCCTTCGAAATGGTGGGGGGACGCGTCCCCCCCCCCCCCCCGGGATTTCCGCCCATGCCTATCCGGTACGGTATGGTGGCCAGCTGTGTGTACCGTATAGGGAGATCGAGAGGAAGTAAGAGTAATATGTAGTGGGGGAGAAAGTAAGAGAGATACACTGAACTCCAAAAGTTTAGGAACACCTGCATTCAGTGTATAATTGGTAGGCTTTATTGATATTCAGGCTCATAGCATAGTTCAATTAAGTTTCGTTTTAAAGTGAATAGTATATAAGAATGTACATTTTATCCTTGATTCAAACAAAGTTATACTCTATTAAATGGCTGCCTACCAGTCAATATGGCATTTTCTCAAAATGCTAACCTTTTTATTACATTCGCGTAATCTAGATATCCAGAGCTTTTCACCATTATACAGGGTTAAATGCGTAACTTCATTCATTTTTCCTTTTCCTAGTTAGAAGTCAAACGCGCAAATAAAATTAAACGATATTTAGTGTTTAACTTGTATGGAAACCTCTTTTTTTTTTATTCAAAAACATAAATGACAAGAAAGCGGATTGAAATCTGTAGACTGGGGCGGCCAATCCATGATTGCCAGGACTTGTGTCTCTTCCGTTTTCTTCAAGTAGCCTTTGCATATTCTTTGAATAGTCGTGACGTGTGCTTTGGGTCATTGTTCTACTGGAAAACGAACCCTCCTCCGATCAGGCGTTTCCCTGAAGGGAAGGCCTTCCCCTGTATGATTGAATGATAGCCTTGCTGGTTGAGGATACCCTCTACTCTGTGCAAATAAGAAAGATTGGATGATATCAGAGATCAGGGTCATGTTGCAGATAGGTTTTCTCGGTAGCTACCATTGATGGTAAGGTAGAATTTAAAACCTATATGCAACATGCTCCAGGAAAGTGTAGAAAATCAATGGACAAAAAACCGGGCAGAAAAGTCATAAGAAGAGGAATATGGAATAATGAAAAACGGAACAACAAAGATGATAAGGCTCTGGATGATTGTTGTCATCAAAGATAGAAGGAAAACAACAATTAAAGTCAATAGTTCAACAACAAAAAAATAAAAGGTTAAGCGATGGTTGCCAGGAGTTCAGGTGTCGTGACTTCGGGCTCATCACCCTTTACCGACTACCATTAGTTCCCTTCTGGTATGGCGACCGCCCATCGCGTATCTCTTCCTACCTCCTAAAAACTATAGCCTATAAGAACTATAGACTCTAACTCTTTAGGGGAGGAACAAGGGCGATCCCAATGCCTTTGCCGGGCCATCCGACAATCCTTGAACCTTGGCTTTGCAACCTTGGAGTTAGCGGGTTTCGAACCCGTGCTCGCTAGCACGAGTGTGAGGTAGTCCCGGCGCTTACCCTACCACTAGGCTATAAGACGTCGGTGGTTTTGCTTGGTGATTTTAGCGTATAGACTATTAGTTTCAAATCAACGAGAAAAAAACCAAAAGAGCATCTATGTCAGGAATCGAACTCATGACCCTCAGGTTATCAGTCTGACGCTCTACCAACTGAGCCAACAGACCGATTACTGATGTTGGTACGTTTTCATAGAGTATTAAACATATATACTTGCAGATTGTCAACAAGTTTCTATCTATTACTTAGGTAATTTTCTTTTTGATATAAGGAAATGTGCAATTTATGAAAAAAAATCACATGGGGGAGGGGGGGATTTGTTGCCCAAATGTATCCTGAAAGTGACCCGAGAGCCCTATAAATCTGATACAATCTTGTAGTAACGTGAACTATGATATGACATCTTCTATGCTGTGAGATAATTGATAAATGTTACTACTTTTCCATGGCGCTCGCTTTCTCTCCGTCTCTCTCTCTCTCTCTCTCTCTCTCCCAACCTCCTCTCTCTCCACCTCTCTCTCTCCCTCATCCTCTCTTTTTCTCTCTCCCCCCCCCCTCTGTTTCTCTAAAGCCATCTTCGTTGTTCTTTTCTCTTCCGATGCAAGCATTCTTTCATATGAAGTACCGAAGTGGTGTCGTCATATGAACATGTTGTCAATACAAATTGGCTCTAAACAAACTCACTCAGAGAGGTTTACCTGTCCGATACTGTATACCGGGCTAGTGTCCGGCATTCTCAATTACATTCCCCGTTGTAATCACCGCTGCTTGTTCTGCCCGTATTGTTTAGAGCCATTTGTCTTAACAATAATGCTCAAATGGCGTCACACTTCGGTACTCCATATTCAGATAAACAGACGTAGACGGTTGCTTATTTTCCCCACAAATATATTTTTTATTCTTGAATGCATCAACATTTTCAAATTCATGACATATATCAATACGATAATGATGAAACTGGTCCATGTATAATCATGTAAATGCTCATTGTTTTGATGAAGGAAACATTCAAATATCTATACACTGTATTGTGGATGCAGAGAATTGTCCTAATCAAAACTCAATTAAAACAGTGATGCAACACTGTGGCAATTGTCGACAAAAACTTTCTTGAATATAAAAAATGTCATGTTTTCTTACATATTATTTGCTGGCTGACCCCCCCCCCCCCCTCCCCACAAAAATACAACTAAAATCAGAGTAAGAAAGTAAAATAATTTATTACAATATAAAATTGAAAATGAGAATGAGGGATATAAGGTGGGATGTGACAAACATACATTTTATTTCAAGAACTAAATATCAAAAATACATACCTGTTCTTTTATAATGCTGTCTTTATTAAACGCTTAGAAATATAACTGATTAAGTTCTTATTTATTCATCCTTTAAAAGATAAGTACATTTATACTAGGATGCCTTCTGCCATGGTCACAACCGGCCGTCCGTGTTTTTCTACGTGGAGTTGGCAGCTTGCTTGCAAACTTCTACAATCCTTCCCTGCGTCGTCCTTGCGTCCGACGCAAGGAGTTTCAGTGAAACCCGACGCAAATCACAAGCAGAGAGAATCATATATGTATATGTGAAGGAACATCTCGGGGGAAATCAAGAAAAACCGAGCTGTACACTCTACAATGCAAAGAAGCTAGGCCATTTGAATCACCAATTAGATATTTTACACACGCCGACACTGATTCTGATAACATGAATATATAGAAATACAATGTACATGATGGATAGCTTATATCGTTGGAGATTCACATGCAATAGAATGTCATTTGAGAGAGAAATAGTTTGCTCAAACATTGCTTTCCTCAATTAAATACAACCACAATTATTCTGCTTCTTATAGAGAATGAATTCCATGTCGTGTTCTTGCATCAATACTGTGCACTTCACATGCTATTACTTGCAACTCAGGCGTGTACGTGACGGGGATATGTGTCGAAGAATGATCCATGCCGCCGGTCTCTTACACTAATACATCATGGGACGACTTTCCCTTACATGTGCAGTATTGAGAATTCAACGTGCTTCACATAATCCTTTAATCCTAATACTCACGGGGGTGCATTAGTCCCCCACCACCCGTCATTTATTTGTCGGTACTTCCGAACACCTCAATATTTCGAAACGAACACGATTTTTTTTCTGATCCTTTTCGCGCATTTATGACGATCGGACCTACCGTGCAAATACCAGATTACGTTTACCAAACACATGTGACTGAAATTTCGCTATTTCTCTATATGACTGAGCACAACCATATAGACAAAATCATGCAGGAGATTTCCCATTTTATGTAAATACTTTTCTTATAGGAAGTGTAAATAATTACAACACACACAAACCCACATACACCCACATTCACGCACACTTACACCCAAATCGCAAAATGCGCTTGACGAAAAACAATGAAATACGTAAGAAATAATTACCACAACCTATCCTTTTTTCGGGAATTGATGAGGGATTTTTTTTAAAGATATCTGTACCAGAAATTGATATTCCTAAGGCTTTATCTAGTGATTTCTTGCATAAATGAGCATACATTATTGAATTAAAAACATAAAGGCACTTTCGTATATTTAGCTATACAACTGGTAGAGTACATAATTCTTGACCCTTATAAAAAAAAATGAGGGAATCGGGCGGCCCATGGCCATAATGCCCCCCCCCCCCCCACCCTAACATGCTTTGAAATACCCAGGTAGTATTAGGGTTAAGAGAGGTCGTATCATTCTTTGTTCAAAAGTATTCATGCATGCAATTTAACTTTTCGTGAAATAATTCAACGATCATGATTTGCCTTGTGGTCTGTCCAAGCTATCTTATGTGAATATGACTGCTTGATATACTATCTCTCTCTCTCTCTCTCTCTCTCTCTCTGGGTGCTTTGTCGTGTGACGTCGGCGATCATGGAGTGCCACACAGTTCTCTGTACTGAGCTCTTTGTATCAATTGCATATCATGGTAAACCAGTCAGTCAGGATGCTTATCAACTTAATAATCCTTCTTCCCATGCCCCATACCCCTGGTTCTTTTTCATCAATCCAAACTCTTTCAAGTAAACTTTACACAGTATACGACGTACAAAATCTCAACCTCCAGATTCTTGGCTCACATATCAGTTTCATAATATACATACATGATAATGAAACATTCTTCTTTGTGTGACATAACACATACATCTATGACTTGAGTCATATGTCACAAGTTAGGTAAATACTCGTTCTAGGCATATCTGAATATGATCCGCTATTACGGTGAGCATGTCTATACTGACAGTCCAATGGGTGGATACAAAATACCTTTTGTTCCCCTGCATCAGTTATAAACTAATGCTCAATACCCCAAAGGAGATGCAGTCCGCTGGTTCAATAATGATGTGCGAGTTTCGGCATGTAAACAATTCAGATTGGCGGTTATTTCTGACCAGTCAATACTAAAGTTCGCAGCTTAATCAAGAGAGAGAGGTGTCACTGATATTTATATAGGACATGTGTGGAGTTACCCCGGTGTTCCTCTGTGGGAAAGTCCACCCTTCAATGACCTCTCCTTAAGGAGAGATGTAGCGTTGATTAGTTGAGCTACCTCTGCGCGTTCTCTTCAAATCGTTCCAAAGCCCATCCGTTAATTCATCGTGACCTTCATTTTAGGCAAGATTGTTGCGCTAGCTCAGCGGGCTCTCTCTCTCCCTTACCATTTTGTCCAGTTTCGCAAAAGTCCATCCTATAATGGCATCTCTGGTAGGAGAGATTTCTTGTTCATTTGTCAAGCTGGCTGCGGGGATTAATTATCTCCCTCACTCATCCTTCGTTAAGTCGTGGCAAAGTCCATCCTACAGTCTATAGTGACCACTCCTTTAGGAAGATTTAGCCTAGTGTCCATTTGTTGAGCTCCCTCACTCATTCTACTTTAATTCGGCCTGCTTTGGCGCTTCCTAAATTAGCGTCCCCGCCGACGACGGAATTCCTATGGAATTTTCGCTTTCATTATGATACATTAATGAATCATTATGAATTATGATTCCCCAAGATGTAAATTACTGCCGAGTTTCTCTAACTGGAACGTGCGGCAGCGCTGCAGTGTCAGCTTGCCCATAAAGCCGTAGATGCTCTCCTCCTACTCGTCACTGTGCTTCGCAAAGTGGGGAGTTCTGCAACACTTGACGTCAAGGTCGCTCTCCACATGCTTGCGCCACTGCTCGACCAACTCGTCGTTTTCCTTGGCCGTGGCGATCGGGTCATCGCGGAAGAAGAGGTTCAGGGCGGGCGCCTTGCCCGTGCGGCCAGTAAAGATCTCATTCACCTGAAGGACAATGCAGAACAGTAGGACCGTTAATAAACTCTGCTTTGTTTCTTTGGAAATTCTTATGGAATTCTCGCTTTCCTTCATACATTAATGAATCATTATTAATTATGATTCCCCAAGATGTAAATTACTGCTGAGTTTATGCCTTGTAAAATGTTAGAAATATGTGGCTTGTTTGAGACCGAGTCGTTGCGAGACTAGACGGGTCATCGTGAATTCGAATGTGTTTTTATTTTTTTTTCAAGTCTCCTGTAAGTCTCTGTAACTTATCTATGCTGTCCTTGCGACATCTCCACCAATGAGACGGACCTTTAACTTTTACATTACCATTTCCTGAAAACCACATTGGCGAACTACACATCTTCACGCCAATGCTCACGGGAGAGTTCACCCTTCAAGCTCACCTTGACGATGCTATCCATGGTGTACTTGTTGGTCAGCCAATGGTAGGTCTCTGTAACCCTCTTGGTGACAAACTGCGTAAAGGAGTTGTTGGCGTCCTACGAGTAGATACCCTCGTAGCTATCCCTGGAGAGAATACAACTGTACAGGATCTGAGCAACGATGCGGTAACGCACCGATGCATAGGCCTAACGGCTACTCCGCTCCGCAGACGCACGTGGCTGCTGACGGAGAAGGCATGGACCAAGAGAGGGCGTGTGTCGCCGTCCTTGACATAATCCAGGATCTCCCGTGCGATCTCCTTGGCATTGGCGGGCCAGGCGATGTCGATGGGTCGCGTCATGACACCAGTACATCGAATCTAGAACTAAAAAATATACAAAATTGAAACATGTATTATATCAACATATGACTTCACATAGGAAAATATTAATAGTGACTGATCGGCAATAGCGACGATTAATAAAAAGCGGCACAACATGAGTATTGCAGAGATGTAAGTATAAACAATGATTGGTTGATTGATTGAAATAAGAAATAAGAAATAAGAAATTAACGACACTACTAACACTTGAGTGTCATATAAGTGTCGAACAGTTCATCTATAAAGATTATACCATTCAAGTTTCCCTAATGTGATTTACAGAACTTGAGAAGGATTATAAATCAGAAATAAATCAATATGTTAACTACTTCCTCGGAATAACTTCCCTACTCTTTATGAAAAGAGAAGCATGTTCTTTAACGTGCCAATGGTGTGACTCTCCTTATACATGTTGTGATTGGGATACGATCAGTTTTCCACTTAAAATCAAGTGTAAAGATTGATCTTCTTTAGAAAGTTTGTAACACATAATCGCGAAATATCTCTAAATAATGTCTTGAGGTCAGGACAATCAAAAAGTTAATACGAATATTTGCAAGTTCAACACATTCAAGGAGAATGTGTTTAATGGTTAGTGTATAATTACATGACATGCATTGAGGTGGAGTTTCTAGTGCAAATAAGTATGCATGAGTCAAATGAGAATGCTCAATACGAGCACGGGTCAAGTATAAACAATGCAGAAGAAGGTTTACCCGTAAATGCCTCACTGGCTTGATAAATTGGGTACACCCGTGTAAAAAGAGCATGCAGATAAATCATGTAAATAAAATAATTACACCGGGGAGCTAAAGCTGCTAACTTATTTTATTCTATGTTGCGCCAGGTAAAGAGTATTTAGAGAGGATGAATACTGTTTGCCTCATAGTGGGTTTCTTCATAAATAAGATAAATAATTGATAAAAATCGGAACTAATATTTATGTAGTTTCAAAATGAAACTTTAATTCCAAGGAATGCATGAAATAATCAGATTATAATGAAACGCAATAACATACACATATCAATTGAATTAAACAGTGAAATATTGCCTCAATACAATAATCTTTCAATAGGCATGATGATGGAAAAACAATCAAATACTTTTCGATTGACTCTGTCCACTAGTCATATATATATCAAAAGTAATGAATGAAATTATGGGTTTACATCAAACTATCTTCGATACAGATATCAAAACCTGCACATGGCCTGTTGATAATGTTCAGCGCAGTGTGCAGCGTCAATACAACCCGGTTGCCTTGACGACGCGATCGCGATAACGTTGATTTTTGAAGCGCGAGTTCATCGAAAGACCCGCTGTCGAGGTTACACGGTAGGACGTCGATGCCCGAGCTGTGGTGGTTGTCGTTGCGATCCTCGATGCTCGGCGACGTCGATGAAGGAGACCAGGAAACCGAACTGTCACCGCCCGGTCTGGGTGCAAGGGCACGTGATGGCTGAACCCTTGATTACGTCTGAAATACAGTTACACCGAATCATAAATATATATTCAACCCAAGTATAACTTGTACGCTTTAACTTTATATTTTGTAAAGCACACGACATCTTAAAATGACAATAATCACACTATTTGGTTTACCAAAAAAAAACAGCAACCGGATATCTCCTCGATATCTCCAATTACCATAATAGCCATTTACTAGCATGATAATATCCAGTGCTAGAATGATTCATACCTCTGCTTTGTACAATACTTCCATTTAACCAGCAACCATTACTTATGACCGCTTGTTAACAAAATGCGTAAGTTGCATAAACCATTGATTATCAAAACATATAGCCACGCTAAAGTAGTTCTCATTTTCATCCCAATATAAATATATGCCGTAAATACACGGTGGTACCGACCAATGAGAAATACCCAACAATATAGGCTTCCTCAAAGTTCGACATGGCTGACATAAAATGGCCGACTTTTGTTACTTGCCAAAAGAGGGCGTTTATGACATATGACTACTAATTAAACACATTTCAGTTTTTGCTGAAAAATATATACGTTCAGTTTCCGAACTAGAAGAAATCATTCAATTTGAAATGGTAATTTTCGTGTCAGAAATTGTTTGCATTTAAAATGTTTACTTTAGTTGAAAGCACTGATTTTTAGAAAGTCAAACTTTAATCTGAAAGACTTGCCTATACAAAAATTAAACAGTTGTAGAAATCCCCGCAAACTGGCATGTTTCAGACTTACAGTTATAAAAAAAATTCAGATCCTGTTGCCTGCCTCCCGGAGGAATTTGTGTCCACACGACGGCCGTCTGCACTTCCCGCTCATGACAGCAGAAACAGTGGCAGCTAGAGTTGGGGTGGATGCACTCACTCTCATGCAGCAAGTCCCCAGACTTCCCCGACTCTCTCCCGCGCACAGGACTTCTCCCCGTGGGTGACAAAACACGTAAATTACGACAAAATAGCTTCTCACACCACTCCCTCAAACTCATGTACCCTCGGACCCTCGTTCCATCATACCAAAACAAAATCTACCAATCATGTTCTCCCATATGTGTCTCGTCACTTACTATTACATAATACCCTTAGGGCAAAATAAGGCAAACCAAAAAAAACGCGGGTAACAATAGATTAGGCACGGCTCCTAGCTGCGAAAAGGATAGACAAAAGAATTAAGAATGCGATGCATCCAGTGCGCCACAGAGCCTAGGTTACCTGTATTATAAAACATATGGTATAAGGGCTTTTAGAAGATGAGTCGAATTAACTCGGCCATGTGGTGTTTAAAGCTATTACAAAAGAAACACATTACTGAGCAACGTGGCTTCCATTGCCAGTCAGTTAACATTTGTAATTTGGCTTACATTTTATTTTGACACTGTTATAAGTTGATTTTAAAAGAATTACGAAACTAAGCATTCTGAATGTGGGCTGGTAATAAAATTTAGGTTACTGGACCTAAACAACGGGCTGATTTGGAAAGAGTATTTTGTATTTAACTTTCCACATGTGGAATTTTACAGGTTAAAAAAGTATTGTACTGATGAATTTCAGCATTCAATGAAAACATGAGCATGAGATATTAGGTTTGAAAAGTATCTACGCATTAAACAGGCAATTTGCATCGTATTCATATCAAAAACATTAAGCAACGTTCAAACAGGGGTAAAGAAGATTCAAGGCAATCAGAACTGGCACATAATACGGAGGATTCTGTTCTGTATAAGCGATGAAGTCTGACTACTTAAGAAGGATGCAACGAACCCCAAAACGCATTGCAATTAGCGATTGAAATCACCATACAACTCCAAAATGTCTTTTTGTTTCCCTTCATTAAACACACGAGTAATCTAAATCATTAATGTACATTTTGGAGGGAATTGCACGTCATTATTCAAATGACTAAATTGCTTCTTTTACATTATATCTGCGAATAGCTTAATGAACAATTTCGAATAATTATTCGATTTATCAAGCAGTTTCAAGCCTTTCTATGTTATAAACGAAGAAAAAGAATAATCGCTGTCATGATAGCAGGCATTGTATAAAATACACTGGTACACTTCACTAGCCACATTGTGTTTGTAATAATAATAATTGTTCATGAATGATGCCAAAAGCATGGCAAAGGTAAGAAAATTGCAACGGGACACATGTGTTTCAATTACAAGACGTTCGTTTTATTCCCTATTAAACTTGATTATGTTATTTATTTGACGGGAAGCACGGAGAGTGAATTGAATTCACAACGTCACAGATACCCCTGTTATTCATTCTGCAAATGCTTGGCGAACAGTAGACTCATGAATTACAACGTGTTGCGTAGCGTGGGAAATGACACTGCATGAATTATGTTTTCACATTATCATTGGGCCGTTACATTACCAGTCTATTCGGAAATACAACCTGGTGGAAATTAGATTTTTCTTTTTTATTTGTCACCCAAATTCTCATAAACTTCGCATATTGACTATAAGATCTAGTATACATCTAGTACTTTGCAAACTAACATACTTGTTTGCCATCAAAAATTCAATTCAATATTTTGATATCAAGTACAAAATCTGTACCGTGAATAAAATTATAAGGCTGCAGAAACCGTGGATGATTTATCATACCCTGTTCAACCATCCAACGTTCCGTCTCAAGTCACAGAATTACAAGATTAACCATGCTAGCAGTTCGACAACATTGTCGGGCTACACGACCCCATAGTAGTCAAATTTATCACGTGACACTCGAACAGATGAATCCATATATGCCTTTCCGAAATAGTCACGGGCATGGGCGGAAATCGCTCCCCGAAGGTGGAGGGGACATGTTTTTTTCTCAAGAAGTAGCTGAGCGGGGGAGGGGGGGGGGGGGGGGGGGGGAGGAGGGGGGTTATGACCGCCCAGTCTCGTGGGGGTACACGACCGAAAATAGTGGGGGGGGGGGGACATTTGATATTGTGTCCCCCCCTTTCCAAATGGTGGGGGGGACGCGACCCCCCCGTCCCCCCCGGGATTTCCGCCCATGGCTGTAAGAAGGTAGTGAAAGAACATTCCACCATGTGCATCTGTTTCTATTGTTGTTCCGGGCACACTGTAAAATGTCTTTATATCCATCATCCAACACAACTTCATGAAAAACAATCCCAGTGAGCTGTCTAGTAGTATTTATTCAGTGCATTGTCCGACCATGGTGTAATTACGAAATGGTCTATTTGTACACACCAAACATTTAATTTGCTACTGGTACACTGTGATGCAAATACAAGGAAAAAATTCATCTTACTGTACTTCATCATCTGACCAACTGACCAATTTGCTATTGAAAGCTTTACTTGCTGTGATCAAAAAGAACCGCCTGTATCTCTCAGTCTTCACCCTTGGCAATCTAATTCTACCAGACCTTTTTAGAATAAGTTCATTATGTAGTGGATGTGATTTGTTATTCATTATTTAATCAAGCCTAGATAAGAGAGCTGATTCAACAATACCTTCTAGCTCCTGCATGGGTATACCAATAACTTAACTAGCTTGGGACACAATCTTGGTTAGTTTAACCCTATTCTTTTCTGTTTAACCACTAAACCATGCAACTGAAGAGAAAGATAGGATAGATTGGATGACACTCTGATAAAAGAGAGTTAGTTTCTGTGTTTGTTTCTCAGGTTCATTCATACATCAGGATGTTCTTTGTAAAATGTCAAATGACCTTTGGTGTCAAACAAATATTGCATTAATAATGATTGGTATTAAGCTGTATTTTATATAAAAACTTAGATTTGCATTCCATTCATTCATTCATTTATATTACAAACTACATTTTATTGTACATTAAGCATGTTAAGCCTTATGTTTAAGGTCATCACACGATACAAACCATCGGCTTTCTGGTGATACCTTGAATTCAATAGTCAAGAAAATTGTTTAGTTTCTTTTTGAATGATGAAAACAGAATTGAATTGAATTTGAATCACAAATTATCATATAAGTTCTTATTATTGACAGAAATGAATGATAATGAAGGATGGTGTAGTAGAGGAGACCAAACTCTAAACATCATATGTAGCTAAGGCGCAGCATAACAGATCTCTGAATTGAATCAATTTATTTCATTTTCCCACTCGACTTACAGTGATACAACACAGCAACAATTATAATGAAAACAGAGAAGATAAATATAATAAATGCATATTGATACAGTTTCAGGTCTAACATACAGAAGCATTGAACAACTTAAATGATACATTTATTTATAATTTTTGATTGAGTTGTCGAGGTGGAAAAAGAAAATGTAAAGATATATTCCATATTTATGTGTGGACCTCTTTTGTTATACATGTATTACCCAAATTATGCTAGTTGCTTATAGTCACATGTACTAAACGGTCAGCAGGGGCCCGGCCCCCCGCCATCACTACCCCACATTTTATAGTCCAGGTACCTCCCGTTTCCCTTCCTGCGACCCGGCAGCCGGCGCGGCGTCAACACAATAAACGTACATCTATTTACACTGCTATCATGTAGTTCGCCCGAGGCCACCATTAATCTGAATGATTATTTTAGGTACACCAGTTAATGAGCTGAACTTTTGACCTTGAGCACTAGAATCCAATTTGAACCCTATATGGTACATGAATGTTTAATATAATGCAGTGGTTAATTGTCACAAATTGTCTTTTCTTTCCGTGTTTATTGAGACTAATCTAACGTAACAAAAAGCAGTAACATGAAGATAAGAATACAACATAATATAAAATTATGAAGAAAAAAATACGAGAGCAGCATATATCCATTGCTACCCATTATTCTATGCATACATAGGCATGCATGTATAAGAATTATAAGACAAAATTTCCATTTCCAATTATACAAATTTAGCTCACCCCTCCTTTTCACGACACGATATTTCAACTTTTTACTGGAGAATTAGTGCAATGTGGTACTGTTCTGTTGTCCCCCATGTGACCCCATACCTTCGTGTAAATTTTTCTTTTGATATAAGTTTGTTACCATAATTAAGATAATTTGAGTTAATCTAAACACAAACATCCTACAGTGCTTTCACAATAAGGGAAAGAAAAAAAAACATCACATAGTGCTTGTGTACACAAATCCATATGCAACACACAATGCGGTAGGTATGCTTGTTTTTTCCTGTTTTGAAATATCGTGACCCAGACAGCGATAGGTCGAACGTCACATGGAAAATTCAAATTCAAAACAAAAAGAGCATCTGCAACATCAGTCTGAACAAAACCAGGCCGTTTGCAAGCATCTGTACTGTTGAAAGAAGTGAAAACAGCGGGTATTACAGAACAACAGAACCGCTGGCACACGCCCTATTCATGGGCATCGAGCCGTGAAGCCAGCCGCACGCGCCGGGCACGGCGGGTTTGCTTGGGACGCACCGGTCCGACACAAAAGCCCCAAACTTCCTTCAGCCGAAACGACTCTTTTATTTCTGACATGTATATAGAAGTAGCCCCGTGGGGAAAGACATTTTTCGTGACAGTCCCCGTCCCCACCCCTAAAAGAGAACGCAGAAACATTGAAGGGGAAGGGTTGGGGGTGGGTAGGTAGAGGGAGGCGGAGGGGGGTGACAGTAGGGGGACAATGGAATGAATTCGCGGCGGGACGTGTAAACATGATGAAAATGATGACAATTGTATAGCAATAAGCAATGTAGACCCTTTCGCGGCTGTAACTGCATAAAATGGGATACTGCCGAAGGCTGAACGGACAGCATACCTTAAAATCAAATTCCATTCTATCAAATTCTCATTGATGCTCTCATCCTCTATTACATAGCTAAGGGTGATACGGAACTCGCGTTGGCGAATGGAACAGTAGTCCCTATCCTCACACGGGTCGACCAGTAGTCGACGATGAAACATTACCAAAGGCTTTAATCACTTATTGGTTCATTGTGCAAATCGGTAATTATGGTATCAATATCCACGCTCATCTCTTCATCACCCATCTATCACGATCAGCTCGCGATATAACACGACAAACTTCCATCTCTTCCAACTCTACCACTACCGTTGATTAGTATCACATGTCATTTTAATATCAATCTCAATATCAATATCAGGAGCCACTTTGCCACATTATGAACGGTGGGCGCATGTCCGTGTTTCAATAACAACCGGTATTGTGTGATTGGGCAGCCAGCTATGATGAACTCATCCATACATCGCTGTCAGCCCAACAATAGCCGTTGATGCCCGCGGGGAAGCCAGTGGTGTTGGCGTGTCTTTGGATGGTAGCCGACTTGTTGAACAGCACACGTATTCGGACGTACTTCAGTGCCTATGGTAAGCTAATCATTTTCCTATAACCCATTTTCCTTTAACTATAAACTGTAATCATCTAATTCACATTGTAGCTTATTAGTATAACATTGTCACGAGTACGTTCCCTAATGGTTTTATTCGACATACGCATTTTTGGAAAGAAAACAATTGAGGTATACACCCTTACACCCCCCCCCCCTTAGTAGAAAGTATAGCATGTTTCATGCTGTAAATGAACGAAACATTGTTTTAAATTATCATCGTGAACGTGATGATAACTATGTATTACTTTGTATTTTCCCGATTTTGACCATTTTCTGCTTGCCTTTGATTTGAGTTGAAAGATGACACGGGACGGATTATCATAAAACGACCAGATAGAAGCAAATGTGAAATGAACTTCATATTGACGCATATATACTCTTTACGAGCCTTCAATGCATTTTTTTGCACAAGAAATTCACTCAGAAGTCACTAAACAGCAGTTGATCGAATGCCAGAATGGTTAAACGTGTGCACTGAGACAGACATGTCCCAATGATCCGACTCTGAATAACTTTATCAAATCCTGTAAGAACTATAATAAATTTCTTATAATGTATTAGTCCAATCGCACATAGATTCGATCTTTATGGTAGACTTGGGAGGCCTACCATCATCACGGTCATAGTTTTAACCTTTTATGTACCAGAAAAGCTGCTTCTCTATTCGTTTTGTGTGTGACACTTTTACAAAAATGGATTATGGCGCATAAAGAGTTAAAAACAATTTGCACTAATTCTACTGTGTTGCGTTGCACGCCCACACTGGCTTGTCGTCGACCCAAGGTTAATCTCCTCTTCCATGTCTTCTATGCCACCGTTCCTCAATCGATAGACTAAACTCTTAACGTGTCATGTCTATATTTTGTCACCGGTAATGCACATATGACCTATACATGAGCATATAGGAAGATGTCAACGAGTAAAACGTAGGTTTGCTTGCCATTTCAATTTAAATACATAACTAGCAAGGGAGTATCAACGTTACAACAAAGCTATATTATCGGTCGCGTTTTTCTCGAAGCTGTCATTGTTATTCCATCACTTCGAATAACGTTGTCTACTTAAACGCTCAACATGAATTGGCTGTTCCATGATACATAAAGTCATGCTATATGCAACATACTTCAAATGTTGCCATGTCAGGCAAACGTTCTATATGTCATTTAACTTCAAGTCAAACTTGATGACTCCGCACAAAATGACAGCCCATCTAATACTAATATATTCATTCACACCTAACTGCTTAACATGACTCACAAGTGCATATTTGTTCATATATTTCAAGGTGTGTTCTCTTTTAGATTATCATTCCATGGGCAAACTGGATCTGCGGCGATCTTTAAACTATTTGTTCATTAGAGCAAAGGCAATCATACTCAATAATGATTTCATATGCGCTCAATACAATTGTAAACGTATATTGTTAAAACTTGGGGAAATGATATATGGCCATCAATGAATTGAGCCAATGAGTAGGTCGGTCCCTCGTTGATTGGAGTTGTTGTAAGGCTCAAGGTCAGTGCTACATAAAGGCCTTTTCATCCACCACTGTTCAGCATTGTTCATAGACCCCTAATTGCTATTATCATTGTCAATTATTATGCGTCGGACCTGTTTCTGCCTTTGTGACCGGATAACGTCCACCCTCTCTCTTTTTCTGTCCCCATTTTTCTTTTCACGAACACTCTCTCTTTCTCTCGTCCTTTCCTCCCTTTATTTCTCTTTCTCTCTCTCTCTCTCTCTCTCTCTCTCTCTCTTTACCTCTCTCCTCCATACTTCTACAACACGTTTCATATCTACTTATTTCTCTATCTCTCTCTCTCTCTCTCTCTCTCTCTCTCTCTCTCCCTTTATCTCTCTTTCTCTATCCCCCTCTCTCTCTTTATCCCTATCTCTCTGTATCTCTCACTCCCTCTGATTCAATGTCGTGTTAAGATAAATATTTTGTCTTTCGCGTCCATCTTTTAATGACTTGCGTGACCCATTAGATGGTCAGTCCCACGTGTTACACAGACAGGAGGGTGACAGGGGTGTGTGTGAGGTACACGTGATCCCCCTCCCCTCTCTGCATGGTAACCAGGCACCTGTCATCTCGGCAGACGCCCAGCCCACTGACCCATCTATGCTCCTCAAGCGCCACAAGCCGTGAAGCTAATAAACCGAAAAGTCGAATTCAAAGTGAGCTATCAGCTTATTATGAGGCTATGTCACAAACCGATCCGATGCATGCATAAGAATTGTATAGATCGGTATCGGTCTGGAATTAATTGCCAAATTAACCAGGACAATTAGTTCATAAACGTCAAATATCAAATATGTTTACGGCTGGGGTAATCCGGTAAAAAAAACCCTGAGAAACAGAGCACAAATAGTTTGAGGAATATTGTACAATTTATAATGTTTTTTTGTAAATGATACGAATATTGGTATTTATTAGAGGCAAATTGACAACTTAGTCTTGAGGCTGTGATGTCATTTGCTAATTTTCCTGCTATTAGCTTTGCATGTTAGCTTGTCTCTCCTTTCGCTATTCTAAAACACGTTATACATTATTCCGAAAAGGGGAAATATTGCGTCAAAGAAAATATTAAAAAACTGTTCTTGGAACTAAAAGAAGAAAAACAGAATCAGGCAGATGATATGAGGAAGTTTGACCCTCATACAAAAACAATGGGAATTCGTGAAATGCGATTATTGAATAGTCAACAACGTGAGCAAATAATATCGCACGATTGTGTTTGTTTGTTTGTTTGTATTTGTGTGTGTGTGTATGTGTGTGTTTGTGTGTGTTTGTGTGTGTGTGTGTGTGTGTGTGTGTGTGTGTGTGTGTGTGTGTTTCTGTGTGTCTGTGTAGGGGTGAATATGTATTTGTAAAAACGTGATTGAGTTGATATTAGTCAAAGTCTGAATTATTCTTCGGTATTGGCTTGTTACAATTTATTCATATGGTTAAGTGAAATATAGAATGTGTCTATTCTATCGTTTTCCCCATTTTGTAAAGAAAAAAATCCTTGAATGAATGCTTTGTATTCCTTTGCAAAAATGAAGATAAACTGTGTATGAAATCCCAATACATTACGAGTTTAAAAAGGTGTCGGTATGTACTTCTATAATATGCTACAATTTATGTCCAAATCCATTGTACACAACAGCGTGCAGGTGCATTTTAATGACTATTGAACATCGTACATCTGTTGAGTCCCTCTTTTCTCTCCTAAAACTCTGCATACAACTTGATTCCCAACCTTGGAGAGTTACTCACAATTCAACTGCATCACTCGGTATTTCAAATATTAATATGATCGACCTTCATACCATGTTTCCTGCCAGACCACATTCATGAATAGATTTCTCTAACCAAAATTAATCACTATCACAAAATGTGCACGAATGTCAAGCCACAGCTACCTGATTGGACCTGTGCTTTAGCGTTACCATGGTTACGACTCTTTGTTAGCCAAACTGATTGGAGTGTGATGGAGTCAGCGTTCCACTTCATTATTGAAAGTGCAGTCACATGCAATATTTAGGCTCATTTCATTAAATCATGCACTTTGTAGCCACAGCCAAAGTAACACGAATATAGCTGTCCCGGACTACGTGTGTGCTCGGCGCGCGGGATTTAATGGGCTATGTGGATAATGAATATGAATGATATAGTGATTGTTTGGGCATTTTAATAGTATTCGACATGAGATGTGGCAGGGGTGGGCATTAACTCGAAGAGAACCCCAAAATATGAAACTTACTTCGTGTGTTTCAGTAAAAAGTTAATAGACGTGATACAATGTATACAGATGTTGACTGGAAATATCCAAGTGAGTTATTATTTCAATCGTTGCAAATTAATAACTGCATCGACAAATTGACAATAAGGAGAAATAAGCGTGTACTATTGAATTACAAAAAATACCACATGGAATGTCTGCCCATACCATTCGTAGATATTTCTCATTAAAAACGTATTATTATCGGCTAAGGAAAACAACATTGCTATTAGACTTGCCGCTGCCTCGTACAAATGATTAAAAAAAACATAGTCTTGCCTTTCGGGTAGCCAAAATGTGGAATGAATTACCCAATGAAATAAGAATCTTGCCGAATTTAAACAAATTGAAGACTGCCCTCAATAAATTTCTTGCCTCTTAAAGTATCTGACTTTCACATAGCATATAGTTCTTACACTGTTAAATCACATGTATAATGATAGAACAAAAGTACCAAAGTACTTTCTTTCTCGTCAAGATGTTTTTTTTTCTTCTTTTTTCTTTCTTTTAAATGATTAAGTAAATGTATGTACATTTTTTATATATGTTTTTGTTTTTATTTTGGTTGTATTGTTCGTATATTTTGTTATGTTCTTTTGATAATATATTATGTTCAAATGTATGATATGTTATGTTTTTGTCATGCACGCCCCCCCCCCCCCCCCCCCGAAAAACAGCCTTTGGCTGAAGTGCGTCACCGTGCTAAAATAAAACGAGCTTAACTGAACTGAACTGATCATAATTGTTATAATGACTGGGAAATAATACTACAGAAGAAAGAACCATATGATAGAAAAATCTACTCAAAGATGGATGCCATTGGAGAATTATGAGTGTTTTATTATGATACACCGTGATAGCTAGCGGTTGCTAGGACGCCTGGCTTCTGTGGAAACACATCTTGGCCTCAAAGTGATTGAAAAAATCATTTTCTCCTTTCAGTCACTAGACTGTCATAGAGCAAGTAAGGCGGAAAGAGCTTATTCCTGTCCACGCACCCGTGTGGTCGTGTAGACTCTCTCTTCACTATCTGAATTTCGAATGACTGATGCGTTGCCAAGGACGCCAAAACGTCCTAGCAACCACTAACTGTCTCATCAAAATTTCATGTAACGTGCTCGGGCTGCTTTACAGACGAAATCAGCTGATCAAGGGCGCGCATCCTTCCACGTTCTCGTTCGTTTTATCCTCTCTTACGAATAAACGATTTTGGGCTCTCATTTTTTAACTGATGAGTAATATATTGGCAATTGTAGATGTTTCTGCAAACCTAAGTTATTGATGACTACATAATGCACACGTGACCATGACTATGTGCATTGATTATTCCTAGTATAATGGTTCCATGCTGGACTTGTTGTTCAGGCAGGAGGTTAATTACTACTCTGGTTGGAATCAACATGTGCCTCCTTTTTGGTGCACAATGTGGCTATTGTGCTATATGGCGTGTCGTAGCAAAAACGAGCGGAGCCCTATTTCTAATCAACTCAACAACAAAAGGCTCGGTTGTATTGGGTTATTGTGAAGTCATTGCAGGCAATTTTTCTTGTGTTTTATCATTTCTCTGAGTGGCAAGATCGATTTTTGTTCCTCGTCTAAATAACTCAAGGCTATCAATTGTTTTGTGAGGGAATTGCAAAGAGGAGAATGGAGAACGATAGAACATTTGATATTTGATGAGACATTTGAAATGACCCCAAAACTAAGCGTGTTGAGGCAGAAGGCTGCAGCGCTAATGAAGATGATACAATAACTGCCAGACATCGTGCTGGTGGTGACCATGAACGTGGTTATGGTGATGAGGTTTATTACGTTGGCAATAACAACAACGATCACCCTGATGATCATGATTTTGATAATGACGATGAAAAAAACAGAATTGACATTGGTGATAGTGACAGCAATGGCGATGGCATTAACGAAGGTAATGACGACGGTGACAATGACAATGACGTAGGTAGTGATGATGGCGACGGTGACGACGACACTGAAGAAGGTAATGACGATGACGATGGTGACGATTAGGATCATGCTCATGAGACTAACGTTGGTGACGAAGATCATAATGGCGATGGCAATGACGACAGCATTAATGATGACGACGAATGGTGACGATTATAATGTTGTTGTAAGGATTGGTGATGCTGAACAGGACGATGACGATAACTACGATGATAACAGAATATAAAAATATAGGGACCGTGCGGCCAAAATGAATGATATGAATGTGTACGGTGCAGAATATTCAACCGAGGTATTCATGGGAGAGAAGCAAAAGAGAGCAATTTACACTTGCAAATAAAGCAGGGTGTGCTGGTAAATTAGCAAATGGAAATAAAGGACGGATACATGTATATACATTTAAAGGAAAGGGAGAGAAAAGGAGAGAGAGAGAGAGAGACAGAGAGAGAGAGGAAGAAGGACTGTTTATAATAAAGAAAGAGAGAGACACAGTGGGGTTTTCTCACATTTTCTCACATGAAAATTACATGAGCTTGAAAAGTCTGTATATTCCGCGATAATCGCGCAGCAAGGCATTATCCACCGATATAGAGTCCTGAAATGAATATTTTATATGCCCATAGTCGACGACTGCCTTTACTTAGCACGCTTAGCTTAACCAGATGAAGCACAAATGTATGCTCTCCACGGGGAAGCAAATGCCGTTGATGGGAATTCTCTGAACTTGTGGATTGTGACTTTATGACGTCACAATAGCAGCGTGTATGCTGATCGCCTCTCACGGGGCGATTGGCGGGCCACGAGGGCTATCCAGACAAAGCAAGCAGTGGTCCGAGGTTTAATGTCTTGTTTGCTCCATGGAAGACACCATCCACACCTCTATGATGGGTTCGCCAAATTACCCCAATTTACCTTGCGCAAAAACGCGTACGTAATGTAACAAGCTGTTGTATGACGCAGCTTGCGATCAATGGGAATATATAAAACACGTTTCTTCCAATAGCGCTAGTTCAATTATCTCTCACTACTCTATTCTATTCGCTTACCTCAGAAATTACTGAAACAGGACAGGGAGGATCCGACAATCCCCCTCCCCACACACAAACACATCCACGTATATATCCCCTTCTCCAGTAAAATGCACAACTAGCTGTATCTACAGATAACTCCCACCCCCCCAAAAAAAACAAAACAAACAAACAAACAAACAAGCAAAACCCAACAAACAAAAAAACAAACAATGATGCACATGAATGCAAGTAACACATCATACAAAAACAGGAAAAAACAAAACAGGACGAATGCAAATAATCCATTTCGTATTGTATTCACAACTTTCCCTCTAATTGCTTGGTGACGCGTTATTACATTCACCTGTATTTCGTGGTTCACATTCGATTAGTGGAACGCACTATGAATCTATAAGTTGTTGCTCCTCGGACAAACCTCGGACACCCTTCGGGGTTACCATTAGCAGCGTTTTGTTTGAACGACAAGAATAAAATTTTCATACATATCGAAAATGGTATATTGAATGTAAAAAGAGGAATAAAAGGGAAACTATGTTGAGCCAAATATAATACATTGAAACGACGAAATGGTCACTGCCGCTTCACTCTCTTTTTGGCTGACTTCAGATACCTCAGAATGGTCATGGAAATAATGCAGTTTATCTGAGAGAAAAGTGCCCCTCTCCGTCTCCGCCCATTAGCACTTCTTGTGCTAAATGCGATTTGTTTACAATGACCCGTTAGTGCCGGGGGGGGGGGGGGGGTGCTTTTTTTTTTTTTGGGGGGGGGGAAGTAACTAACATCATGAAAACCGCGTACTAAACGTAGACATGCTTTATGGGGCACAAAATATATCATCTCTTGCTGTCACATAATCATTGAATTTCATCATAGAATCACAACAGCAGGTGATTTTAAATAATTATTCACTGTAATTATTATGTAGACAATCTCAATATGCTATAGTGATTGCTAGGACAAAATCAATCATATTGAATCAATACTAATGTTTCATGTTGATTTATTTGGCGTCCGAGAAAGTAAGTCCAGTTTTATCATACGTATCAAGTGAAACCACGGGCCAATACGGGCCAATGCATACACACACATAGCAGACCGAGCTTCTTCTTGTCTGCTACAGGCATGGGCGGACGTGTCCCCAAACTATTTTCGTTCCTGTACTCCCACAATATCAAGTGTCCCCCCCACTGTTTTCGGTCCTGTTCCCCCCACCACACCATACTAAATGCCCCCCCCCCCCCCCCCCCACTGAGAGCACTTTGAGAGACAGGGCGGGATTAAAAAGTCATGGTACCCCCCCCAAAAAAAAATAAAAAAATCCATCACTACCCCGCCCCCTCGCTCAGCGGTTACTTCCTGAGGAAAAACATGCCCCCCCCCCCCCACCTTCTGGGAGCGATTTCCGCCCATGCATGGCCACAGGAACGGTTAACATATACCACAGCCCTTACAACTCTTTTATTTCTTTATATTGCATTTGAAGAGCTACGTGGGAAGTCTAGTTTCTTATTGAAGGCGGGCAAATAAGTTTCGTTTGATTAGATTTATTTATTTTTCTGACAATACAATAGCAGATACATGTGTTACATTCGCACATTGAGGAACACTGACTTTTCACATGAAGTCAGCGTGGGATAGTGTTCAATGATTCTTTCCCAAATGGTCGGCATCATTAGCAAGCAGAGTTCGTGAAGGCATGGCTGAGGAGGAAATGGGGTGGTGGGAGGATGTGTGTGTGTGTGTGGGGGGGGGGGGGGGAGAGAAGGACGTTCATTATTTTCAAAGGAGGGATGTCATCAATGGGGTTGTATGTGCCGCCAGAGATCACTAAGTCTAGAAGGAAAGAAAAGAAAAGGAAAGAAAAGGAAAGAAAAGAAAAGGAAAGAAAAGGAAAGGAAAGAAAAGAAAAGGAAAGGAAAGGAAAGGAAAGAAGAGAAAAGAAAAGGAAAGAAAAGGAAAGAAAAGAAAAGGAAAGAAAAGAAAAGGAAAGAGGCGAAGAAGGAGCGGAAGGAGATGAAGATACAAGGAGGCTAACAACAACAATAACAACAACAACAACAATAACAACAACAACAACAACAACAACAACAAGGAGACCGAGGAGAAACTCATGAGAAGGAAGGTCCTCGATGAAAACCCACCTCCCGGAATATTACAAGTGTGTATGCTGAACCAGGGACATGTCCCTGGTTTAACACAATTATCACGAAATAAGGAGACTGTATAAGATGGCGTTGTATGCTGCCACGCCCCCTTCCCCCGACCCGCCCATTCATCGCAAAGCACCAAACCCAGGCAGTAGTGTTTGATAGGAGTCCATGTGCATGGGAATAGGAGGATATACATTTCTTCAAGGGGGGGGGGGGGATGTACCATAGGGAAGGGCATAGTACTATCGGAGGGATTCCCACGGACCATGCGGCGACCCATACAGGGCGGAGGTGTACCGAACATGTTAAACTTGACACTCTCTGAGCTCACAGCTCCAGGATTTCACAGAGGCAACAAACAGGGTAAAGAGGTTTGCGCTTGTCCATAAGTCAACAGACATTGTGTGTTTTATACAGGAAATACTCCTTTTGTAGTATAATACTACTATGACAGTTAGCATTAAATCTTTCTCCAAGGTGAAAAATGTGAGGTGAATCGATTAAGCAACAGTACAATCAACTGGAGACCTTTTTTTTTTTAATCTCTGTGTTATGATGATTATTTTTTGATGCGTAAGAAATCGAGTATTGCGTCCATCTTTGTACAGTATTGATAAACTCAACCGAAGCGATCTCAGCGGGATCTTGCCTTAAACGAGAAACGTTATGAAATGTTCATTTATTAAAATATTAATAATTTGTCAGAATAATCCACGATGACTTTTTTTGTACGCAAACTGACCTCACAATGAAGGTACTTATTGTTGACCTTTACGTGTGATAAGGCAGGAATAATGGAGAGATGAGTAATTGATATCACGCTAAATTATCATTATCTAATTAATATCATTGCATAGATAAAATTTGTTACTTCAGGACTTATGGCATTGATTGTTTTAATGAATACATATATTAGAGAAGTTTGTGGTCATTCCAATGAACATTCACTCTGGTCAAACCAACCGTTAGGAACAGGGAACCTCATGCCTCGTCCCAATGACCAGTTGACCAGCTGACCAGGGTCCGGACTAGAGTATAATCAGCATCGGAACAATTTATGACATGAACTGAGGAATGTTCTTGTACTTGATATGATTATTACTGCAGTCATCCTTTGTGTCCGTATCTTTATTGATATTGGCTGCTACCTACTCGTTTGATTATCTTTACATTTTGTGAGCGGTGAGCGAAATTTATAAATAAACCCAAACAAAAAGAAAGAGAGAAAAGATTATCAATTCTGCTATGAGTTTTGTTATGATCATCCCTAACTTTTGCATTCTATGATTATCATAATAGTAGTAATAAGAGGAGAGTAGCACGTGTATAGTAAAGCTTAACCACTATGAACACTCTGCAAACGAGGACATCGCTTTATAAATGCTTGTTGCCCCTCCCTCCCCTACATGCCTACTCGTTGCTAGCTCATGTGGGAGTAAAGTCATGCAACATTAGCCTACCATCCAGGCTTTTGGACATGGCTCATTCAATTTTAAAAGATAAGAGTCTGTACTCACAAGACTAGTCAGACTTTCATATTCCTCTTTTCTCCCTCCGTGTTGTCGAGCCAGAGAGGGGATCGAGAGTGATTAGTCTACGGCAGCCAGACCCATTTATTCAATACCGTAGTTTGAATTGAAAAATGTTTAATAGCCTGGATGCAAGGCTATGACACGTAAGTCGTCACAATCACCAAAACCTGGTTTCATTTTGAGTTTTTATTTCTCTCGATTTCAGCGTTGATTACTCGCCAACTGGCATGTAATGAAATCTGCACACATTCAATCCCCGCGCCAAAAAATCGGCCCAAAATATATCCCCAAAGCACAACCTCAATTTCTCAATCCACCGATATGCAGCACAAAGCGAGCCGTTGTGTATGTTATAAGCGATACAATAATAACATCTGAAGGGAAGGGACGCAAGGATTTTTTTCGCTGTTCCCTAAGGTGGATTTGGGTGCGATGATAGATGTGGACTAGCTGAGCCCGTCAAAGCAGCGAATTACGTAGTTCATCACTGCTGTTCCATGTGGAATAATGCCAAGGATATTGAATAGGGACAGCATCAGTGAGCGTGAGATGCTCTTACTGCCTCCGCTCTATGTACTCTACTTATTAGCATGGAGGCAGAAAATTAATGTCGACTCATAATTACATCATGACGGAATAAATCCTCGATAGCTCCATTTTTCATCGTCATAGTGAACGATTCGATGATAATGATAATGTACCCATTAGCAATACCCTTGTAGATAGTATACACATATGTGAACATATACATCACTTGACAACATACATCAATATTACAATCAATGTCAGATCATATTTTAAAATAAAATAATGTCACCATTTCATAATCAACCTCAGTACAACGTTTATTGTGCTTACTGTGTTGATAGTTCATTTATTACGCGTGTGACTATGATTAAACATCGAAAATAAAATTATTCACTCATGTGATAATCTTATAATAGTTTTCGCATCCAGTTCTAAGCATTATGTTTTAATAATGACTTAGTTTGAATCAGTAAGAGCACAGCTTGCTTCATACATCCTTGGTATCATGACATCGGTTAGCTGGGCTACCAGGATGTAGCACAATTCTAATCCAAAATGAAAATAAAATCTGGTACTCCAAAGACAACAATTTGATAATTCTCCTCTTTTCCTAGTCCGTTCCACAAGCTGGAGAAGAAATTTAGATTGATAAGTCTACTTAAAACTCGCCCAACAACCTGGATGGTCGTAGTCACGTGACCTCCGATTCTGGCCTGTGTCTGTCAACGCGCCGCCCGCTAGTTTCGTAATGCGCGTTGGTGGCGCTTTTTCTTCTCTAGAAAGAAAAAGAGAAATCATCATTTTGAAAACAAAATTCCTCGAAGTAGAAAGTATTTCAGAAGTGACGAAGCAACGTCCTCCTCTGTTTAGGACCTGTTGATTAAGGTTGTGCGGTTGTTTACCTTGGAAATCTACGACGGTCCCCTGTTGGTTATGACATTGCTGAGGCCGCTTAAACAGATCTTGCATTCTTGGCCTCTTACTAATATCAGCCACATCTTCCGTTTAGAGATGTTGGTTTATTTGGTATATTATGTTATTGGTCCATTCACTTGGTCGAACACTCTTCTGAGTCCATTTTGCTCTTACGGTGGTATTTATTTATAGCTAGATGAAACTATTCGTTCGCTTTGATATAAAACGATCCGCTTAGACATTTTTGTTGCCCATGCACTCGTTAAAATTTACACTAACCGAATCCACAAGAAAGCAAATTAGAAATGTCTCAATATCAATTGTATTATTTCCATTTAAAGATTAGTATACAAACACATATCACGGACAAAGTATATAAATATGACAACATCATTATTCAATGTAGAGTGGATAGTACTAGTTCAGTGGTGTCAACGATTGATACAGCTGATTTTATTAGGGATCCAAAAGAAATAAGGCAATACAGAGAAATAGAAGGGCGGGGGGAGAGAGAGACAGAGAGAGAGAGAGAGAGAGAGAGAGAGAGAGGGAGAGAAGACAACAAGCTATACAAATAAGACAAAGAAACAAACAAAAATGTTTGCATTTCTCATTGCCACATATTTTTTCGCCCTCCTCCGTAACGAAAGATCAAAACAAAGACACTGTATACAATGCCATATTCCAAACACGCCATCCCCCGTTCTTTCAGGATGATAGCTCGTCCATCTTACAAAGCATTCAGCCTGTGTATGAACCCGGCTCACTCGCTCAGAGCATTTCAAAACACGTGTTTACTTTCGAAATGAGCCGTTATATTCTGTACAAAGATGGGACCCCCAAAACCGAATTCCTTCCTATAATAGAGAGAGAAGGATGGACAAAAGCAGATAATTGTGATAAAAAAAGGGATTAATGCCTTTCTGTTTGGCAGGTGACATATCGCGGCTGCTCATTCGGCGTGACGACGAAGCACTGGGCGGCCGGGTCGGGCGGTTACATGGTTCGAGGGTCCGCTTATTGTGGGGACGCCGTGAGACGGCCAGAAAAGCATACAAAAGTTAATATTATGCACGTCTCTTTATCATGATTGTGTTGAAAAAAGGCAGTTCCATGGCCGCCTTTGGAGTGGACTGGGTGGGACTTGAATTGTTTGTTGTTGTTGAAAGTATCATACTGTTGCTTACTGCGTGCAGATATGGAACAAATAAATATTACAAAATGGACGTTTCCAAGCTGGCCTACTAATTGTACATCTCACACACATGAAATTATGCCTATGAACGAACCATGGGTGTTTTTTTAATTAAAAAAACATAACTCATTAATTACCATTGGCATGAAGATGCGTAGTAGGCTAATGAAGCTTTCACGTTCTGGTAATGTAAGGGTTAAACTATCAGTCTTATCAATGAGACATTGAGGTACGATATTCTGCATGTTCCTTGTACATACACGTATCATGGATGATATGGTTGCAAGTTTAAAGTTCAAGCTCAAGTTCAAGATCACGCTCCCTCTATCCTTTAAACACGTTAAACATACAGAATATCATGTGGTTAATTATCATATATGATGTAATAGCTCAACCGTAACTTTGGCACTCACCTCACCCATGACGTCATAATGCTAACACACGTGGCAAGACGGACGGAATGTCAATCATTGAATGACGAATGACCTCCAGATAAAAGTGCGATACATCTTTAATCATCAGAGTGCATGTACACTTCTCATGTATTCCTCAGATCTTTCTTTTAACAATGATTAATGAAGCCTCATAAATGCTCGTGTATTTTTTAACGCTAAATAGACAGTCCATTAAACATGTTTAGTTTAAAATCGTGTTTTTTTTTAATCACAGACCTTCATGGTGCCGATGATTGAATACTTTATTGTACAACATGTAGGGTTGAGGATTACATTTGAAGATGAAGATTGTAATCCTGACATACATGTACATACACACTCTGTTTATACACACAAATACTCGCCCTGATACACACCAATACACATTTTGTTTGTTTGCTTGTCCCTCATGCCTGACCACCGAAAACCCATAAAATGCTGAAATATAATTATTGATTGGAAACAGTTTCCGTTTTCATTCATCGCTGATCTTCCCTCTTTTCCCAAACTCCCTTGTGGTGTCGCTTCACTAAGTGTGTGTCGACTACCTGTGCATTTTCCGTGGTAAACCTTGACTTCAAACACGGACAGTAGCTTCTACACAGACTGCAGTCACCATGATGGTTTATAGAAATTTACTTATGTTAATACCTTACAAAAAGTAAAAAGTGAAACATTGCTATAAAGAACACCAATATTCCACTTTGTACTTTGTACATTCATCCAGCTTTTAGAGGATATCTTCTCTTGTTCAAATTTTTTTTTGGGATTCAAATAACTTGACATACTTAAGATTTGATGCCTACCATATTAATGTTAAATCCGCAAAACTCGTAAGTTAGCATAAACACATGAGGTGAATCCCACATTTTTTCCGCTACAGACGATATCAATATTGCTGGCTTTGAATGGCTATGTCGTGCACACGCAAGCCCTTTAAAACCATTGTTTAAAAAATGGTGCTTTTCAAAAGCGTGCACGCTCCGGCACACGACCGAACAATGCGCACGCCGTGCCGGATGATTGTAGCTGTACTGGGCGCACGCGGACCGCGCGCTCGTACGTACGCACCCAGCTCCGGTTTCAAGCCCAGTCAGTAATTTTGATATGACGACAATTATTACAGTGAGCTTAAATCAGCTGTGCGCTCACTACCGTAACCAGGTACCGAATTTACATTGTGATGATTTGCCTGTGACGGACTCATCTTCAAATATTGTTTCATTCGCTTCATAATGCAACTTTTCAGAGCCGTAGTCAATTGAGTTCTATTTGCGAGTAATGTTCTTCACTTCCAAAACTTCTTATTTGTGGACCGGTTCTTGTGACAAAGACATCACACACAACGGGAACCTTTTTTGGAAACATTGCACATTGTATTTGTTGTTAATGAATCTCGGTGAATGGTAAGTTTCTTTTTACGTTGAAGTGTTATTGCAATCTGTTCATTTTTGTTGTTGAAATATCATGTTTGTATTTTACAATTTTGAAAACATGAATTTGTTGTTCTTTGTGTGTGCGGCCCTTTTCAACGAGAGCTTTTCGCGGTGTCCATGCTGTCCGTCGGGTTTACATTAATGAAAATGTTTATATGATATCATTGCCATTTTCCTTTTATAATTTGGTGTGGCACTCTTAATGACTGTGTGATATCATTTGTAGGTTAAATAGCCTTCTGAAGTGAACCGTAAGGGGGTCGTCATCTTTCACGTGTTTCCCAGTCTTTCGGCGCTAATGCACTTTTGTATCCCCTCGGGGGTATCCCACTGATTTTATGAATTTGAACCTTAAAACTAACCCGACAATTTCTTTGGCGTTGAAATCGTCCAAAAAAGTTACTGTCACTGTCTGTCGACGGCCGTGTTCCCATTGCATGCATGATATAATGTGGGAAAGTAAAGTGCATTACCACCAGTCTGCGAAATGAAGTGGGATCTTTAAAGGAGTAGTTCACCCTGATATTATTTTGGTTTCAATAAAAGGAGACACGTGAAAGAAATATATTAGTGAAGGTTTGACGAAAATCGGTCAAAGTAAAAGCAAGTTATCTAATTTTGTGACGTCACGTGCGAGGTGCTCTCCCGTATGTTATGAACAAATTAATTTCATAAATTGCTCTTTTTCTATTTTTAGATACATCATTGGAAGTAAATATACGTTTTTACACACATACCTGTAGGGAAATTAAAATAATTCCGTTGTCAAAAACAGAACAAATGCCATTTAAGGAATTATTTTGTACACAACATATCAGTGGGAGAGCAACTCGCACGTGACGTCACAAAATAAAAACTTAAAAATCAAATAACTTTCTTTTCCTTCGACCGATTTTCGTCAAACCTTCACTAATATGTGTCTTTCATGTGTCTACTTTTATTGAAACCTTATTTTAGGGTGAGCTATCCCTTTTTCGTGCATAGAGTGAGCCTCTTGTATACACAGGACCCCAATGTAAAGTCCTATCCGAGGGACGGAGCCATTCGCCTAAAATGACACCAAACCTATGACAGGCTTGCAATGTGCATCACCGCCTCTAGTATGTTATGGTTAACCCCCTGAATCCAACCAGGGAGATGTCAGCACTGGTGTGAGGAAGAAGACATATTCATTCCTCCGCCTGTCGAGTTCATTGTCGATATCACAATGGACAGGCAAGGCAAATTTGGGATTCATTTTGAGGAATATATGTGTGGTATACGAAAAACATCTTAAACCCGGGTTTCTTGAGCTTAGATACTTGTGCAGTCGGAGTGCAAATTTGAGTGATATCCTTCTGTAAATTTCATCGCACGTTTTTGTTGATGAATGAATGAAGAATCTTGTTTAAAAACATGTCAAAAACATCTCCACATCACACATCTATTCATCATATTTCCTTAAAAAATATGTTATTTGTTTATTAACCTTTTCAACGTCCACGGAAATAACCTGGATTTTGTGTTCGGGGATGTCCAAACAAATTATTGACGAAATTTGTGTGTACAATTGTATAAATATTTTTATTCGCTCACTCCTAGACTAATTACCACTTTGTATATCAAAATGAGCTCTGAACATCCATCGAGGGCTGAATGGTTGAGGTATATATAGACAGCTTTGTATGTGTCATTGACAGGAGGGCGATGTTTGATTAGCATGATGAGGCATGCAGTGTATCGTTTGAGACACCTTGAATGGAGGTCTTGTATCAATAATACGTACATCATGATGATCAAACACATCAATGCTAAAGACACTCAAGGCTTTTACAATTTAACTCCTTTTTTATTGAGACTAATTACGATTAGACGTGTTTGTAAAGCGCATATTAAGCATAATCGTATGTATCTATGCGCTTCCCGTAATAAAATTCATGGAGTGGGAATCTTGCATTGGATTCATATTTGTGAAAATTACAAAGGTCAAAATAGAAAAGCTTTTAGAGTACTGTAGAACTTTTTCGTATTTTTGAAGTTGTAATCAGGCAAGTTATTCTATGTGAAAATGGCCTTAGCCTGTAGAGTTCTGTTATGGTTTGTGCGACATAGCCTAAAGTAATTAATTTTACTGGTTCGAAGTTTTCTTTCTTATTTCAATAATTTGCTGAGCTATGGTGGCAAAGTGATGGACGCTGCTGGACAACTACTCATAGTTGTATTATGTTACTACACACAATGTTGATGACATATCTTATCGATAGCGACAAAATGAAATGAATAGTTGAATTGACATGTTGCTTTGTCAGGCATCCTGAGCTTCAGCAGCTAGTGTTTCACTCTAGGCACACTTTAGAGCGTGCCCCCCCCTTATATGGTAATGCGTGTACAGTGGTTACGTACAACTTATGTTGAATTCACCTACAGGTAATGTCTTGTGCTCGACTATCCTAATGATGGTGAAATAATGTACACCGGAAATAATATAGTACAAAGCACATTCATACCTTAGCTTGCAGTTTTCTCTCTAAAACTATTATACTCGTGCATTAGCAGAGCACAAGAATATTTGCAAAAAATGCTTCTTTTTGCGTTTAGAAGCGATATGACTTTCTAATAATATCTTGTAACCATGGCAAATAAAAATGGGGAAATGCAGAATCAATGAAAAAATTAAAAAACTCCTTTATTCAGACAATTTTGCTAAACTAGCACCAGAAGGTAGATCTAAACGGGGTATAGGCTGCCTTTTATGCTTCCGTTTCGTGTGGTCACCGTGTCGTCTCTTCAAAGATGAAACTTGAAACCCTGAGCCTAAACCCTAACCCTTATTCAAAACCCTGATCATAACCTTAAGCCCTAATCCTTAATTATGCTCGAAGACAAAATGGGAATTTCACAGAAATAGGAGGTGACCAACTTGGCGATTTTAACCATACATTACTTCAAAATGTACAACTTGGAAGACTCAACTAAAAGAAAATCTTGATTGTCAAAATCAGAGCGTGTCATGACTCTCTGACCCTGATCGCTGACCGTTCAGCTAGTTTAAGCCACGACTTGACATATTCGCGCCGGTTTTGTACTTAAGTCTCAGATGTATATTTCAGAATTTCTAGACCTATTACTTTTTTATTGAGGTAATATCCCCTTGATTTTAACATAGAACCTGCCTGTTATTTACAAGTTTTCCATTTTTTTGTTTACAACCAATTAATTTTTTACTGCTCAATTTAGCCAAAATCATGGTCGAATGTGATGAAAGTAGCATATGTTCCCGTTGCTCAGATATCACCAGTTGTCCTCGTATAATTCCTGTCGGTTTACTGGGGCAAGAATCGACCGTTAACACCAATCATTAAAAACCGATAATTTGAGGGAAAATGACTGCTGCATACCTCTAACCAACAATATGAAGCTTTCTTGGACACACGTGCTGCTGAATCCGATGTTAAATCGATCTACCAACTCTCTGTTAGCCCCACCCCGTTGATTTTATAAGTCAGTTGTTCGGAAAGTTCAGAACTTTGGAACCAAAACAAATAATACAACTCTCTCTCTCTCTCTCTCTCTCTCTCTCTCTCTCTCTCTCTCTCTCTCTCTCGCTCTATCCCCTTATTCTTATCGTTCACTCACTCTCTCTTTCTCTTACCATAGAGTCCATACTCCCACTCTCTCTCCGCTCTCTTTCTCTTTCTCTCTCTCTCTCTCTCTCTCTCTCTCTCTCTCTCCCTCTCGCTCTCTCTCTCTCTCTTGCTGTGGTGAATATCACAACATCGCTTTGCAATGTCATAATTTTGAAGTGGATAGACAGAAAATTAGATTGCACATCGAATTAGATAAGATTAAATCCTAGAATGCGAGATATGAATCCATTTTCATGTTTATATTTTCCAAAATGTAACAGCCAGCAGGTTAATGATCTCTGTACGCCACATTGCAAAGCCTTGCCTTGCTCGTCTGCAAAAACGATGTACAACGGTTCCTTTGTTAACGTCATGAGGGGGCAAGTGGAGGTTTGCTACCAGTAATTGCTGCTGAAGTAATAGATGTGACCCGGTGACTCGTGGTGGATTAATGATTCTGATAACTGAGGATGTCAAGGCGACGTCTGTGCTCAGTATCGTAATGATGAATCCGGGGTTAAACATCGAATTCCTCTGTGACACATGATTCTTGATTTGAACTCTGATGATTGTGATGCGCTCCTGATCCCTCAGTAATCATATCAGTTGTCATGGCTGCCTCAACTACGTACCGTGTTATCAATGCAGCATGACTTTTGACTTTAGTTATGATTGTTGCATACCGCATGTAATTATAGGGAACATTGATTCCAGCGCTTGCTTGCACTACCAGAACGCTGTGTGAGGGGTTGGGGGGGGGGGGGGGGGGGGGGAGGCAGCCCATAAAGCTTAGAATGATCAGATTTAGATATTTGTTAAGTTATTTTAAAGTTATGAGAGGGTGCCAAAACAGCTCAGCCAATTATATAGCCAAAGAATTTGCTCCTCTATTCGTGAAAATAAAACGCTGCAATATGTACAGCTTTATAGAAGTGACCATGATCAGATGATAATTGTTAAATTGACATCTTCTTATGATGCATGCTGCTCCACTGACATGACATGCGTCCAGTCCACGTACCAAACGCAATCATTCCTTCCACAGTGCTAAACACCTGCTCACGTTAGAAGTGCATTCAAGTCTTTTGTTAAAATAGTAATGTGTATCATCCTTCGTTTGCATGCATAATTAATGAGATAATTATATGGGTTGTTTATCAGGATCCCTGTATACCATCACGTATGATAGCAGTGGGGAAGGTAATGGAACAGATGATTGTACTGTGAGCGAGCTCCATACTTTTTTAAATTCTAATTTTAGGGCTTTGGCCTTGAAATATCTCTAATTCTCTGCGCCCGTGCAATTGCTGTTCGTTGCATTCATTGGTATGATAAAATAAAGCTCTATGCGAATAGTGTGCATTTCTTGTGAAGTTATTCAAAATATGGCATGTGAAGAAACATATCAACGTTTAGCACTGTACCTATAATGTTTTTGATGCCAAACTTCTTGAACGTGGTTGTAAGTAATCTCAAATGTATGCATATAAGATGAATTAACCGATGACGAGATGACCACCATTGTGTAGAGCGTAGGAGCCAACTATTTGCCCATAAGATAGGCATCTTCACAGAACTTCCAGATCTCCTGGCAATGGCATTATAACTTTTTAAAAAGTCAGATTACTTTGTCCGAAACCGAGAGCTGATTTGTCTCACAGAACCTCCAGATCTCCATGGCAATGGCATTATAACTTTTAAAAAATTCATATTACTTTGTCTGGAACCGAGCACTGATTTGTCTCGTCGCGTAGACGTATTCTACAGCCTTTTTGTTTTTTCCTCTCCCCCCCCCCCCCCTCTCTCTCTCATGACATGACATGTCGTGACTGTGATTGTGACGTCATCAATTTAATGATATTTTTCGAGAACTGATCATCTGTAGCTTATGAAATTTGACATGCATAAAATTAATGCCAAGACAATTAATTCAAATGAAAAAAAAAACGCGCGTAATTGTATGTTAGTGCATTAACGCTCGCGCAAAATTTGAAAATGGTGTAAAACAACTAAAATCGTTTTGCGTATGTTTCACGCCATTTCTAGCATTTCAACAATTTCCGCGTGTGCGCCCGCGTTCGCACGTTTTTTTCTTGCATAACGCAAACGCAATATCAGACTGCCGATTTTTATTTTTACTTAATTACTGTTTCTCACACTACATACATCATTTCCTGTCATTTTGAGCCACGTTCATGCAATAACAAGGTCGTACGGGTGCGTCAAATTTGAAAGTCCACTTTTTTCCCCTTTTGAGCGTATCTCAATAATCCTGGATAATTTCTCCCAAAATTTCAGTATGTTGTTGCTGAGGCATTGCTCTATTGTAAAAGTTCCCTTTATTTTTCTTTTTGAGAATTTTTTTGAGAATTTTTTGGTTTGATTAGAGTCATTAATGTAATTACTTAATTAATTAGTTAATGATCATTAATTAATGATAAGGCAAGCATATAAAACAATGATATGTGCCACGTTGTCCAATACTGCTGGCCAAGCTATGTGTCTGAGACATACTAATAAATCATATTTTTCGTCATGTATGGCCATTTCATGCACTTTGTTCAAACAATACGCTACTAAATGGTAACCCCAAAGCTTGTCCGAGGTTTGTCGAGTAGCAACACCTAGTAGATTCAGAGTGCGTTCCATCCATTGAAGCTGAATCACGAAATACAGGTGAAAGTAGCAGCGCGTCACTAGGCAGTTATGGGGAAAGTTTTGAATACATTACGAAAAATGTCCCTTTCTCAATTGGACGCATCGAATTCCTATTGTAAAGGTGGATCATTATAAACGGATATACCAAACTCATGTTATCCAGAATCTACTTCTGTATCGACTCAATGTTTGAGCGTATTTCAGTAATCCAGTCTCTATTTTCCCCCAATTTCAGTATGTTGTGGCTGAGACCTTGCTCTATGGTAGAAGTTGTCTCAATTTTTTATTTTGATCACGTCATCATGGTATAAATCTGGATTATAGGCATTTATGTCAAAATCAGACGTATGTACGAGTTATGTCAAAATAAAAGGGCCATTTATTTCCAATCAAGAAATGACATGACAGTCCTCCATGAGCTGTATCTCACTTATGTTTTGGATATTTATTATGTTGTAGCCTATGTCGTAATCTAGTTGTGTCTCCGTTTTTAATCAGATGTGGGGATCATGGCGAAATTTCAGCTTGAATATCAATTTCTAAATCATTCTAGCCCCTGCTGTGCATTACGTGTTAAGTGAATAGAAGGAGTTATGGATGAATTGGTAAAGGCTTTATGCGTATAAGAACGCGCGACTCGGGTTCGAATCCTGAAGTGGGTATAGTCATTTCTTCATTCCTTTTGCAATGTGACTTTTGCCACCTTCTTCTGTTCTATCCCTCACTTTGTCGTTCTCTTTGAGATTTTCTTTCCCAATTTTCTTTCTCGCCCCTTTATCTAAAAGACCTATTACATACATTTTGTTACATACATTTTGTTAGCACATACACGGGACCATTCAGGCAATGTTTGCAATGTTCTTTTTTCTTTATGTTTTTATTGTTTCCTTTCAACTAAACAATGTTGCAAAGTAAAGTAACAATGAAATCTTTGCAATGTTAGTATATTGTAGGTGCACTATGAGCTTTCGTGAGCGTTGCCTTTGATTTCTTATGAATAGACGGTGTCACCATGGAAGGTCCATGGTGTCACCGTGCATTTACCGTCCCATGTCTGAGCATGAATTTGCCGATGCAGACCACTTTATACTCGTCCACAAGCATGTCTCGTTATCATTCTACTTCTTCTTCTTCTACTT
>OZ022582.1:578913-647064 GCA_963669155.1 Arbacia lixula | reverse complement strand
AACTCATGATAAACTCAACCGAAACGAGCTCAGGGGGATCTCGCATTAGACGAGAAAGGTTATGAGATCTTCATTTATGAAAAAGTAAGAATTTGTCAGAATAATCCACGATGACTTTTTTGGTACGCAAAGTGACCTCACAATGAAGGTAATTATTGTTTGCCTTTACGTGTGATAATGCAGGAATAATGGAGAGATGAGCAAATAATATTACGCTAAATTATCATTTTCTAATTAATATTATTGCATAGATAAAATTCGTTACTTCAGGACTTATGGCATTGATCGTTTTGATGAATACATATATGAGAGAAGTTTGTGGTCATTCCAATGAACATTCACTCTGGTCAAACCAACCGTTAAGAACAGGGAACCTCATGCCTCGTCCCAATGACCAACTGACTAGCTGACCAGGGGTCCGGAGTAGAGTATAGAACACTCCTTAATCAGCATCGGAACAATTCATGACATGAACTGAGTAATATGCTTGTACTTGATATGATTATCACTGCAGTCATTCTTTGTGCCCGTATCTTTATTGATATTGGCTGCTACCTACTCGTTTGATTATGTTTACATTTTGTGAGCGGTGAGCGAAATTAATAAATAAACCCAAGCAAAAAGAAAGAAAGAAAAGATCAACAATTCTACTATGAGTTTTGTTATGATCATCCCTAACTTTTACATTCTATGATTATCATAATAGTAGTAATAGGAGGAGAGTAGCACGTGTATAGTAAAGCTTAACCACTATGAACACTCTGCAAACGAGGACATCGCTTTATGAATGCTTGTTGCCCTTCCCTCCCCTACATGCCTACTCGTTGCTAGCTCATGTGGGAGTAAAGTTGTGCAACATTAGCCTACCATCCAGGCTTTTGGAGATGGCTAATTCAATTTTAAAAGATAAGAGTGTAGTACTCACAAGACTAGTCACACTTTCATATTCCTCTTTTCTCCCCCCGCGTTGTCGAGCCAGAGAGGGGATCGAGAATGATTAGTCTACGGCAGCCAGACCCATTTGTTAAATATCGTAGTTTGAATTGAAAATGTTTAATAGCCTGGATGCAAGGCTATGACACGTAAGTCGTCACAATCACCCAAACCTGGTTTCATTTTGAGTTTTTATTTCTCTCGATTTCAGCGTTGATTACTCGCCAACTGGCATGTAATGACATCTGCACACATTCAATCCTCGCGCCAAAAAAACAAACAAACAAACAAACAAACAAAAAACGGCCCAAAATATATCCCCCAAAGCACAACCTCAATTTCACAATCCAACGATATGCAGCACAAAGCGAGCCGTTGTGTATGTTATAAGCGATACAATAATAACACCTGAAGGGAAGGGACGCAAGGATTTTTTTCGCTGTTCCCTAAGGTGGATTTGGGTGCGATGATAGATGTGGACTAGCTGAGCCCGTCAAAGCAGCGAATTACGTAGTTCATCACTGCTGTTCCATGTGGAATAATGCCAAGGATATTGAAAAAGAAAACATCAGTGAGCGTTGGATGCTCTTACTGCCTCCGCTCTATGTACTCTTCTCATTAGCATGGAGGCAGAAAATTAATGTCGACTCATAATTACATCATGATTGAATAGATCCTCGATAGCTCCATTTTCCATCGTCATAGTGAACGACTCAATGATAATGATAATGTATCCACTAGCAATATCCTTGTAGATAGTATACACATGTAAACATGCACATCACGTGACAACATACATCAATATTACCATCAATGTTATTTTAAAATAAAATGATGTCACCATTTCATAATCAACCTCAGTACAACGTTTATTGTGCTTATTGTGTTGATAGTTCATTTAATACGCTTGTGACTATGATTAAACATCGACAATAAAATTATTCACTCCTGTGCTAATCTTATAATAGTTTTCGCATCCAGTTCTTAGCATAATGTTTTAATAATGACTGAGTTTCATCATTAAGAGTACAGCTCGCTTCATACATCCTTGGTATCATAGCATCGATTAGCTTGGCTACCAATATGTTGGACAATTCTAATCCAGAATGAAAATACAATCCGGTACTCCTAAGATAATAATTTGATAATTCTCCTCTTTTCCTAGTCCGTTCCACAAGCTGGAGAAGAAATCTAGATTGATAAGTCTACTTTAAACTCGCCCAACAGCCTGGATCGCCGAAGACACATGACCTCCGATTCTGGCCTGTGTCTGTCAACGCGCTGCCCGCTAGTTTCGTAATGCGCGTTGGTGGCGTTTTTTTATTCTCTAGAAAGAAAAAGAGAAATCGTCATTTTGAAAACAAAATTCCTCGAAGAAGAAAGTATTTCAGAAGTGACGAAGCAACGTCCTCCTCTGTTTAGGACCTGTTGATTAAGGTTGTGCGGTTGTTTACCTTGGAAATCTACGACGGTCCCATGTTGGTTATGACATTGCTGAGGCCGCTGAAACAGATCTTGCATTCCTGGCCTCTTACTAATATCAGCCATTTCTTCCGTTTAGAGATATTGGTTTATTTGGTTTATTATGTTATTGGTTCATTGACTTGGTTGAACCGTCTTCCGAGTCCGTTTTGCTTTTACGGTGGTATTTATTTATGGCTAGATGAAACTATTCGTTCGCGTTAATATAAAACGATCCGCTTAGACATTTTTGTTGCCCATGCACTCGTTACAATTTACACTGGCCGAATCCACAAGAAAGCAAATTAAAAATGTCTCAATATCAATTGTATTATTTCTATTTAAAAATAAGTACACAAACACATATCATGGACAAAGTATAGAAATATGACAACATCATTATTCAATGTAGAGTGGATAGTACTAATTCAGTGGTGTCAACGATTGATACAGCTGATTTTATTAGGGATCTAAAAGAAATAAGGCAATGTACAGAGATATAGGAGGGCGGGGGAGAGAGAGACAGAGAGAGAGAGAGAGAGAGAGAGAGAGAGAGAGCGCGAGAGAAGACAACAAGCTATACAAATAAGACAAAGAAACAAACAAAAATGCTTGTTTTTCTCATTGCCACATATTTTTTCGCCCTCCTCTGTAACAAAGATCAAAACAAAGACACTGTATACAATGCTATATTCCAAATACGCCATCCCCCATTCAATATGATAGCTCGTCCATCTTACAAAGCATTCAGCCTGTGTATGAACCCAGCCAACTCGCTCACAGCATTTCAAAATGCGTGTTTACTTTCGAAATGAGCCGTTATATTCTGTACAAAGATGGGACCCCCAAAACCGAATTCCTTCCTATAATAGAGAAAGAAGGATGGACAAAAGTAGATAATTGTGATAAAAAAGGGATTAATGCCTTTCTGTTTGGCAGGTGACATATCGCGGCTGCTCATTCGGCGTGACGACGAAGCACAGGGCGGCCGGGTCGGGCGGTTACATGGTTCGAGGGTCCGCTTATTGTGGGGACGCCGTGAGACGGCCAGAAAAGCATACAAAAGTTGATATTATGCGCGTCTCTTTATCATGATTGTGTTGAAAAAGGCAGTTCCATGGCCCTTCTTTGGAGAGGAGTGGGTGGGAATTGAATTGTTTGTTGTTATCGAAAGTATCATACTGTTGCTTACTGCGTGCAGATATGGAACAAATAAATAAATATTACAAAATGGCCGTTTCCAAGCTGGCCTACTGATTGTATATCGACACACAAGGCATTATTCCCATGAACGAACCAAGAAGATGTAAGGGACCACCATGAATGAACCAAGGTGTTTTTTTATAGCAAAAATAAACATTATTCATTCATTACCATTGGCATGAAGATGCGTAGTGAGCCAATGAAGCTTTCACGTTCTGGTAATGTAAGGGTTAAACTGTCAGTCTTATCAATGAGACAGAGGTACGTAATTCTGCATGTACCTTGTATATACAATTACCATGGATGATATGGTTGCAAGTTTAAAGTTCAAGTTCAAGTTCAAGATCACGCTCCCTCTATCCTTTAAACACGTTAAACATACAGGATATCATGTGGTTAATTATCATATATGATGTGATAGCTCAACCGTAACTTTGGCACTCACCTCACCCATGGCGTCATAATGCTAACACACGTGGCAAGACGGAAGGAATGTCAATCATTGAATGACGAATGACTCCCCAGATAAAAGTGCGATACATCTTTAATCATCAGAGTGCATGTACACTTCTCCTGGATACCTCAGATGTTTCTTTTATCAATGATTAATAAAGCCTCATGAATGCTTGTGTGTGTTTTTTAACGCTAAATAGACAGTCCATTAAACATGTTTAGTTTAAAATCGTTTTTTTTTTAATCACAGACCTTTATGGTGCCAATGATTGAATAATTTATTGTACAACATGTAGGGTTGAGGATTACATTTTAAGATGAAGATTGTAATTTAGGGCACACATACACACACTGTTTATACACATAAACACTCGCCCTGATACACACCAACACATATTTTGTTTTTGTGCTTGTCCCTTATGCCTGACCTCCGAAAACCCATAAAATGCTGAAATATAATTATTGATTGAAAACAGTTTCCGTTTTCATTCATCGCTAATCTTTCCCCTTTTCCCAAACTCCCCTGTGGTGTCGCTTCACTAAGTGTGTGTAGACTACCTGTGCATTTCCCATGCTAAACCTTGACTTCAAACACGGACAGGAGCTTCTACACAGACTGCAGTCACCATGATGGTTTATAGAAATTTACTTATGTTAATACCTTACAAAAAGTAAAAAGTGAAACATTGCTATAAAGAACACCAATATTCCACTTTGTACTTTGTACATTCATCCAGCTTTTAAAGAATATCTTCTCTTGTTCAAGTTTTTATTTTGTGATTCAAATAACTTGACATACTAAAGATTTGATGCCTACGATATTAATATTAAATCCGCAAAACTCGTAAGTTAGCATAAACACATAATGTGAATCCCACATTTATTCCGCTACAGACAATATCAATATTGCTGACTTTGAATGGCTATGTCGTGCACACGCAAGCCCTTTAAAACCATTGTTTAAAAAATGGTGCTTTTCCAAAGAGTGCACGCTCCGGCACACGACCAAACAATGCGCATGCCGTGCCGGATCATATCACGAGACTGTAGCTGTACTGTGCGCACGCGGACCGCGCGCTCGTACGTACGTACCCAGCTCCGGTTTCAAGCCCAGTCAGTAATTTCGATATGACGACAATTATTATAGTGAGCTTAAATCAGCTGTGCGCTCATTACCGTAACCAGGTACCCAATTTACGTTGCGATGATTTACTTTTGACGGACTCATCTTCAAATATTGTTTAATTCGCTTCATAATGCAACTTTTCAGAGCCATAGTCAATTGAGTTCTATTTGCGAGTAATGTTCTTCACTTCCAAAACTTATTTTTTTGTGGACCGGTTCTTGTGACAAAGACATCACATACAACGGGAACCTTTTTGGAAACTTTGTACATTGCGTTTCTTGTCAATGAATCTCGATGAATGGTAAGTTTTATTTACGTTGAAGTGTGATTGCAATCTGTTTATTTTTGTTGTTGAAATATCATGTTTGTATTTTACAAATTTGTAAACATGAATTTCTTGTTCTTTGTGTGCGGCCCTTTTCAACGAGAGCTTTTCGCGGTGTCCATGCTGTCCGTCGGGTTTATATTAATGAAAATGTTTATATGATATCATAGCCATTTTCCTTTTATAATTTGGTATGGCACTCTTAATGACTGTGTGATATCATTTGTAGGTTAAATAGCCTTCTGAAGTGAATCGTATTGGGGGTCGTCATCTCTCACCCGTTTCCCAGTCTTTCGGCCCTAATGCACTTTGGTATCCCCTCGGGGGTATCCCACTAATTTTATGAATTTGAACCCTAAAACTAAACCTGACAATTTCTTTGGCGTTGAATTCGTCCAAAAAAGTCACTGTCACTGTCTGTCGATGGCCGTGTTCCCATTGCATGCATTATATAATGTGGGGTAGTAAAGTGCATTAGCACCAGTCTTTCTGCCCACTCTCCCGGGTTTTTCTTTCTGCTCTTAATTGCGAAGTGGGTTCCTTAAAGGAATAGTTCACCCTGATGTTATTTTGGTTTCAAGAAAAGGAGACACGTGAAAGAAACATATTAGTGAAGGTTTGACGAAAATCGGTCAAAGTAGAAGCAAGTTATCTGATTTTGTGACGTCACGTGCGAGGTGCTCTCCCGTATGTTATGAACAAATTAATTTGATAAAAATCGCTCTTTTTCTGTTTCTAGATACATCAATGGAAGTACATGTACGTTTTTACACACATACCTGTAGGAAAATGAAAATAATTCCGTTGTAAAAAACAGAACAAATGCCATTTAAGGAATTGTACCGTACACAACATATCAGTGGGAGAGCAACTCGCACGTGACGTCACAAAATCAAAACTTAAAAATCAAATAACTTTCTTTTCCTTCGACCGATTTTCGTCAAACCTTCACTAATATGTGTCTTTCATGTGTCTACTTTTATTAAAACCTTATTTTAAGGTGAACTATCCCTTTAACGTGCATAGAGTGAGCCTCTTGTATACACAGGACCTAACGTCCTATCCGAGAGGCTTGCAATGTGCATCACCGCCTCTAGTACGTTATGGCTAACCCCCTGAATCCAACCAGGGAGATGTCAGCACTGGTGTGAGGACGAAGACATTATTCATTCCTCCACCTGTCGAGTTCATTGTCGATATCACATTGAAATGTCGTTGGCCCTTTGATCCAGGGACTACCACCGCCAAACAGGCAAGGCAAATTTGGGATTCATTTTGAGGAATATATATGTGGTATCCCCGGGTTTCTTGAGCTTAGATACTTGTGTAGTCGGAGTGCAAACTATAGTGATATCCTCCTGTAACTTTCATCTCACATTTTTGTTGATGAATGAATGAAGAATATTGTTAAAAACATGTCAAAACATATCCACGTCGCACATCCATTCTTCATATTTCCTTAAAAATATGTAATTTGTCTATTAACTTTTTCAACGTCCACGGAAATGACCTGGATTTTGTGTTCGGGGATGTCCAAACAAATTATTGACGAAATTTGTGTGTACAATTGTATAAATGTATTTATTCGCTCACTCCGAGAATAATTACCACTTTGTATACCAAAACATTGCAAAATGAGCTCTGAACATCCATCGAAGGCTGAATGGTTGAGGTATATAGACAGCTTTATATGTGTTATTGACAGGAGGGCGATGTTTGATTAACATGATGAGACATACAGTGTATCGTTTGAGACACCTTGAATGGAGGTCTTATATCAATAATACGTCCATCATGATGATCAAACACATCAATGCTAAAGCCACTCAAGGCTTTTAAAATTAAACTTCTTTTTTTATTGAGACTAATTACGATGAGACGTGTTTGTATAGCGCATAACCCTTAAGCATAATCGTATGTATCTATGCGCTTCCCGTAACAAAATACATATAGAGTGGGAATCGTGCATTGGATTCATAATTGTGAAAATTAAAAAGCTCAAAATAGAAAAGCTTTTAGAGTGCTTTAGAACTTTTTCGTATTTTTGAAGTTGTAATCAGGCAACTTATTCTATGTGCAAAATAGCCTTAGCCCGTAGAGTTCTGTTATGGTTTGTGCGACATAGCTTAAAGTAATTACTTTTACTGGGTCGAAGCTTTCTTTCTTATTTCAATAATTTGCTGAGCTGTGGTGACAAAGTGATGGAAGCTGCTGGACAACTACTCATAGTTGTATTATGTTATTACACACAATTTTGATGTCATATCATGTCGATAGCGACAAAATGAAATGAATAATTGAATTGACTTTTAACTTTGTCAGGCATCCTGAACTTCAGCAGTTAGCGTTTCACTCTAGGCACACTTTAGAGCGTGCCCCCCCCCTTTATATGGTAATGCGTGTAAAGTGGTCACGTAAAACTTATGTTGAACCCACCTACAGGTAATGTCTTGTGCTCGACTATCATAATGATGGTGAAATAATGTACACCGGAAATAAATATGATACAAAGCACATTCACACCTTAGCTTGCAGTTTTCACTCTAAAACTATTATGCTTGTGCATTAGCATAGTACAAGAATATTTGCAAAAAATGTTTCTTTTTGCGTTTAGAAGCGATATGACTTTCTGAAAATGTCTTTCAACCATGGCAAATAAAGAGGGGGAAATGCAGAATCAATGAAAAATTAAAAGACTTTATTCAGACAATTTGGTAAACTAGCACCAGAGGAAGTAGATCTAAACGGGGCATAGTCTGCCTTTTATACTTCCGTTTCGTGTGGTCACCATGTCGTCTCTTCAAAGATGAAACTTGAAACCCTGAGCCTAAACCCTAACCCTTATTCAAAACCCTGACCATAACCTTAAGCCTTAATCCTTAATTATGCTCGAAGACAAAATGGGAATTTCCCAGAAATTGGAGGTGACCAACTTGGCGATTTCAACTATCCTTTACTTCAAAACGTACAAATTGGAAGACTCAACTATTAAAAAAAAAAGAAAATCTTGATTGTCAAAATCAGAGCGTGTCATGACTATCTGACCGTGATCGCTGACCGTTCAGCTAGTTTAAGCCACGACTTGACACCTTCGCGCCGGTTTTGTACTTAAGTCTCAGATGTATATTTCAGAATTTCTAGACCTATTACTTTTTTTATATTGAGGTACAATCCCCTTGATTTTAACACAGAACCTGCCTGTTATTTACAAGTTTCCAATTTTTTTTTTACAACTAATTAATTTTTTACTGCTCAATTTAGCCAAAATCATGGTCGAATGTGATGAAAGTAGCATATGTTCCCGTTGCTCAGATATCACCAGTTGTCCTCGTATAATTCCTGTCGGTTTACTGGGGCAAGAATCGACCGTTAACACCGCTCATTAAAAACCGATAATTTGAGGGAAAAATGACTGCTGCATACCTCTAACCAACAATATGAAGCTTTATTGGACACACGTGCTGCTGAATCCGATGTTAAATCGATCTACCAACTCTCTGTTAGCCCCGCCCCGTCGATTTTGTAAGTCAGTTGTTCGGAAAGTTCATAACTTTGGAACCAAAACAAAAAAGACAACTCTCTCTCTCTCTCTCTCTCTGTCTCTCTCTTACCATAGAATCCATACTCTCACTCTCTCCCCGCTCTCTCTTCCCCCCCTCTCCCCCCTCTCCCCCCTCTCCCCCCTCTCTCTCTCTCTCTCTCTCTCTCTCTCTCTCTCTCTCCCTCTCGCTCTCCCTCTCTCTCTTGCTGTGGTGCATATCACAACATCGCTTTGCAATGTCATAATTTTGAAGTGAATAGACAGAAAATTAGATTGCACATCGAAGTAGATAAGATTAAATCCTAGAAATGGAATGAATCCATTTTCGTGTTGTTATTTTCCAAAATGTACCAGCCAGCAGGTTAATGATCTCATGACGTCACATTGCAAAGCCCTGCCTTGCTCGTCTGCAAAAACGATGTACAACGGTTCCTTTGTTAACGTCATAAGGGGGCAAGTGGAGGTTTGCTACCAGTAATTGCTGCTGAAGTAATAGATGTGACCCGGTGACTCGTGGTGGATTAATGATTCTGATAACTGAGGATGTCAAGGCGACGTCTGTGCTCAGTATCGCAGTGATGAATCCGGGGTTAAACATCGAATTCCTCTGTGACACATGATTCTTGATTTGAACTCTGATGATTGTGATGCGCTCCTGGTCCCTCAGAAGTTATATCAGTTGTCATGGCTACCTCAACTATCATGTACCGTATTATTAATGCAGCATGACGTTTGACTTTAGTTATGATTGTTGCATACCGTATGTAATTATAGGGGACATTGCACTACCAGAAAGCTGGGTAAGGGGTTGGGGGGGGGGGGGGGGGGGTGGTGGTGGTGGGGGGGGGGGGTAGCCCATAAAGCTTCTAAGAATGATCAGTTTAACATATTTGTTAAGTTATTGTGAAGTTATGAGAGGGTGCCAAAACATCTCAGCCAATTATATAGCCAAAGAATTTGCTCCTCTATTCGTGAAAAACCCCGCTGCAATATGTAAATCTTTATAGAAGTGATCATGATCAGATAATGATTGTGAAATTGACATCTTATGTATGATGCATACTGTTCCACTGACATGACATTCGTCCAATCCACGTACAAAACGCAATCATTCCTTCCAAAGTGCTAAACACCTGCTCACGTTAGAAGTGCATTCAAGTCTTTTGTTAAAATAGTAACATGTATCATCCTTCATCTGCATGCATAATTAATTAGATAATCATATGGGTAGTTTATCAGGACCCCTGTATACCATCACGTATGATAGCAGTGGGGAAGTTAATGAAACAGATGATTGTATTGCGAGCGAGCTCCATACTTTTTTAAATTCTAATTTGAGGGCTTTTGCCTTGAAATATACTTGAAAAAATACTGCTCTATGCGATTAGTGTGCATTCCTTGTGAAGTTATTCAAAATATGGCATGTGAAGAAACACATCAACGTGTCGCACTGTACCTATAACGTTTTTGAAGCCAAACTTCTCAAATGTATGCATATAAGATGAATCAACCGACGACAAGATAACCACCATTGTGTAGAGCGTAGGAGCCAACTATTTGTCCATAAGATGGGCATCTTCACAGAACCCCCAGATCTCCATGGCAATTGCATTATCACTTTTTAAAAATTCATATTACTTTGTCCGAAACTGAGAACTGATTTGTCTCACAGAACCTCCAGATCTCCATGGCAATGGCATTATAACTTTTAAAAATTCATATTACTTTGTCCGGAACCGAGCACTGATTTGTCTCGTCGCGTATACGTATTCTACAGGCTTTGTGTCCCCCCCCCCCTCTCTCTTTCTCTCTCTCTCCTTCTCTCTCTCTCTCTCTCTCTCTCTCTCTCCCTCTCTCTCTCTCTCTCTCTCACTCCTTCTCTCTCTCTCTCTCTCTCTCTCTCTCTCTCTCACTCCTTCTCTCTCTCTCTCTCTCTCTCTCTCACTCCTTCTCTCTCTCTCTCTCTCTCTCTCTCTCTCTCTCTCTCTCTCTCTCTCTCTCTCTCTCTCTCTCCTACTGTATCTCATCATCTATTCACCGCTCTCTTTTCCCTGTCTGTCACCTTTTCTTTTGTCACTGGTATCTCCGGTCGCGCCATGTCTATCATGAACAGCTTTGTGAACGACATGACATGTCATGACTGTGATTGTGACGTCATCTACGAGCAATTTAAGGATATTTTATTACTTGATATATTTCTAGAACTGATCATCTGTAGCTTATGAAATTTGACATGCATAAAGTAATAATGCCAAGACAATTACTTTAAATGAAGAAAAAAAAACGCGCGTAATTGTATGTTAATGCATTAACGCACGCTCAAAAATTGAAAATAGTGCATAACAACGCAAATTATTTTGCATATATTTGCGCCCGCGTTCGCGCGTTTTTTCTTGCATAACGCAAACGCAACATCAGAATACCGATTTTTTTTTTGTACTTAATTACTGTTTCTCACACTACATACATCATATCCTGTCATTTTAAGCCACATTCATGCAATAACAAGGTCGTGCGGGTGCGTCAAAGTTGGAAGTCCATTTTTCCCCTTTTGAGCGTATCTCAATAATCCTGAATAATTTCCCCCCAAATTTCAGTATGTTGTAGATGAGGCATTGCTCTATGGTAAGAATTCCCTTTATTTTCCTTTTTGATCACGTATTTTTGGTTTGATTATAGTCATTAATGTCATTAATTAATTAATTAATGATAAGGCAAGCATATAACACAATGATATGCGCCACGTTGTTGTCCAATACTGCTGGCCAAACTATGTGTCTGAGACATACTAATAGACCAATGTAATGAGTACTGTGCATGGTATTGTAGGAACAGGTGCCTGATGACGAAGCACTGGGATATAGGGGCCAGATTGGTCCACATCACCCACATCCATCTCCTAAACCTCATATCCTCTTCCAAACCCTCAAGCGAACTTCTCTTTCTAATGACAACTTCTTGAAAGACGCCTTGGTAATCGTCACCAGAACTGATTTCTTCCTCTTACTTCAACTTTTCCATGAATATTCCTGGAGGCACTCTTGATCCATTTCTTTTTATTTTGTTTTGCCTATCCGCGTTAATTTGGGGTTATGAGCACCCCTCTTGAAAGTTGCCATCTATTAACCCCAACCCATCACGAGGTGTGAGACGATGTGTTAGTCAGACTTTTTAAACTCACGTTTTGTCGCTTTTACGCACCACCCCAGGTCTTTGAGAACGATGTGTTTGTTTGTGTGTGTGTGTGTGTGTGTGTGTGTGTGTTTATTTGTAATACCGCTTTCATATATAAGAAAAGAAAAGAAGGCAAGAAGAAGAGAAGGAGAGAGAAAGAGAGAGAGAGAAGGGGTGGATGGGGTGGGGGAGAGAGAGGGGAAGAGAGAGAGAGAGAGAGAGAGAGAGAGAGAGAGAGAGAGAGAGAGAGTGTATGTGTGTGTGTATGGGGGGACATATAAATGGTATACTGTATAATAGGAAGACGTAAAGCTCGAAATAATTTTGTATGGATATGATACAGCTCCCTGTCTTCTGGGTCTACACATTTAATAGAAAGAATGAGATGGGTGGAATGCCATTAGTTGAAAGAAGCAAATGTGATGCGCGGCGTCAAGTATAAGTAGCTGGGAAGAGGAACAAGGCGTTCTTCTGTACCCCATATAATGTGCTATATAGCAGCAGGAGGGGAGCTCCTATGGGACCTCTGGTGGTGTTATGTCCCCGGGGTTGCGGGGCAGCCGTCTTCTTACGACCCGATGAAAGACGCTGTGCTCTTGGTCGAATCAAGTCATTAATACCATGAATATCGAAACCGAGCCCTGCACTAGTTTATTTTCTACTCACGCTCTTTGCATGAGAGATATATCATAAGTTATAACCTTCGAGTATATTTGTGAAAGTTCTGTGCAGCACAAGAATATAACAAAATATGCACGTTATGTGTTATTCATTTCTTTATGAACCGCAAAGTACGTATACTTGACAGAAAATGAAAGCTTTACCATAATATAGGCCGTACAGTAAGCATATTTTAATGATTATGGAGGAAGTTTCTAGAAATAAAAATATCGAAATATTAGAGGGGCAGTATGGAGTATGAGATAATCTATGATACATCATCATGGTTTGTCAAAGGAAGGAAGCACATTTTTGTGATCTAAGAAAGTATGAAACAGTATGAAATGTAACATGTTAGCGTGAAAAATGTGACCAAGATAATCACGCAGTTCTTGTTGTTATGAAGCACTATTTGCATAATGATTTTAAATGGTTGTGAATTGGAATGGAATCAGTGAGGGGATGTATGCCGCCCACATGGTGTCGCATAGATGGTTACAGACTTGGCCCACGTTCACAGGTCGTACCGCTACGACGCAGCTTTGGCAGTGAAGCGGTCAGGCGATGATTCTATCGCCGCTACTATCGGCCCACAGAACTCCACAAAGGCCGCTCGTTACGCATGACCGTCATCTACATATTCCGCGTTATATGTCCCCCCTTTTTTTCTCTCTTTCTCTCTCTCCATCACCAAATCACCCCTCTTTTCATTTTCATCTCGCTCGATCATCATCACTTTGCCATGTCCGTCTTGTTCTCAATCTAATTCATTCCCCTTTTTTACATTTTTTTTTATCAGGCCAATCTCTGATTTCCCCCCTCTCTCTCTCTGTATCTGTCTCTTAATTAGTCTCTCTCTCTCTCTCTCTCTCCTTCTTTCACCTTTTCCCGCATCTTGGTTTGTTCTTCCCTCATCGTTCTCCTGCCTGTCTAACCACCACTATACATAGGCTATTTCTATGACCATCTCTCATATGACACACTTTCCCCCTTTCTACCATTCTTCCATTCACAATTTCTTGTTCGTTTTCTGGCCTTCCATGTTCTCAGTTTCCTTCGTCTTCATTGCCATACGAACTTTACACCCTTCTTACCTCATTACATTATTCATTGTTCTTGATGACGAGCAACCAACGTCATAATTAAATCAAACTTATTCCACACTTATTCCATTTTAGAGCCAGTCAACGGTAGCGCATGCGTGGTGGCGACATACTTATCATCGGCCATTCTGTACTCGCGGTCAAGGTTAATAAAAAAAAAACGGAGCATGAATTATGTCCCAATTTCAAAGATCATAATCGACTTCACATTACGTTATTTCTTTCCCTCCTGAAGACTAGGACACCAGAATTTACTTTCATCTCGTCAACGCGGCATTCGAAAGGTCACGTGGGCCTAGGGAATTTGAAGGAGCGAGTTCATTTCACGCCAATCTTCTCGCACCTCCCCTTGACGCCAAACATTTACCTTACACATTCCCTTGTTCTGTATTCTTATGTTCTTATAAACACGCGCATGTGTCGGCATTTCGTCAGTATGACATCACCATTTATCCATTTGAGTGCCACTATCGCGATTTTACATTAATCACCAATTGCATACGTACCATTCGTCCGGGAAAAAATGGGGGGGGGGGGGGGGGGGTAAAGAAATACCAGTTATAACTTGGGCGCCACCTGCCATATGCCACCTGTCATTATGCCCGTGGTGCGTTTGGTGCCACGTTCGTGTGATGTTGTAACTGTATCTGACAACTTGTGATAGCAGATAAATAGAATGATTGAAAGTAAATTTATGAATATGGGAACATCGTGTGAAAGACCAGCCAGTGATGCCCCTTGTTACAGAGGGCACATTAGCACATGATAGAGATCTGTGTCGGCGGATCGTAACTGCAGCAACGTCCTGATATGAATGTGCCATCATTAGCATAAACAGCCTATCATCGACATTCAAATTCAAAGTGATAATGCCACTCGTACGTGTGGCGAAAGTTGTACTTTCTAATCAACGTGAAGCAATTCAAATCTGTCAGTTATAAATCTGTTATTAGATACTTAGTCATATAATGTAGTATTTTCAAGTACAATGAGTCAGGATTTACATCTAGAAGAACTCAGACCGTAGGCATATATAGTTCTACGCCCTTTAATTGTCGAAAACAAGGATTTTTTTTCAAAAAACACGTCATGTCTATACAAAAGAGTACGTATTTCAGTTACTCCGTATTCTCTACTAGAAGTCAAATTTTCATGGTAGACTTGTTCCTGTATTCATCTTATTCAAATGTAGCAATTAGAAACTTCTTATATCAGTCAAGGCATTGTGTAGTGTAAAATTGAGGTTTACATGGTATGTCATATTTAACGTTTTAAACATTTATAAAGATCAGGATCTATAACTAATGACTTGAATGAAGACAACATTCATGCGAAATATGAAAGAGAAAAAAGGCACACCGGCACTTCGAGAGTAATTGAAAGCGAGTCTGATCGAATAGTCCAACCTCTACAAAACCCTCAGTATCCTCAGTCCTGATTGGAGGGTCCTCTTGCGTATTACTATGATACAACACGTGTGATTGGCTAATGGGTCCCCATTTCCAGATGAAAACCCGGGCTTTCTGTAAATAGTCCATCATCTCTGAACGTTTGTACAGGTGGAAAGAATTCTGCGTTTAAGGAGGGAAACTGAATAAACAAGAAAATAGAAGCCCGACTTCCACTGACGGAGATGAGACGATTGACTTACCCCTCAAGGGGTTAAAATCAACGACCAGAAACTTCTTGATTTTGTGACTAATGCGCCTTGCACTTTCTCATCTTTCACTTCTGCTGAAGAAATGCGCCAACGTGGTCAAAGAGCTAGAAAGCTGATGAAGATATGGTATCTTTCAGAATGTGTAAATGTATGCTGTTTTTTTTTCAGCCAGCGCGTTATTATGATGTAAGTGCTATAACACATGAAAATCTGCATTTTTTTTTCAATCTTTCTCCGATAAGTATAAATTGTTAAACCTTTCTTAGTTCTCGTACCTTTCAGGCTCTTGCGCCATATCCCGCCTTATTCAATCCCTCCTGATTTCCATTTATAATTCGAAATGTGATTAGCCTTTTTCTTGGATGTTGTGTTCTTGGTCGCTGTGTTTTTCCTCCTTCCATTTTTTCATCGTGAGACCGTTCTAATGTCTATTGTTTGCTTGTAATTGCAGGAATGGTGAGGAAGCCCACACGGTGACGAACAGGACCAACTCAGTGTGTGTCGGCTGACGAGGACCATGTATAGAGAGATTGTGTTTGAGGGGACGCGGGGATACTGAGATTTGAATCGATCAAGGCGATGGGACTCCATGGTTACCGACACTCCGCTCTGGAAGCTTGAGAAGAGTACTTTTAAAGGATTAATTGTCAACTGAAGATCAGGAGTGTCAACATGATTCCAGAGATTTGATAACATCTGACGGAGCTTCATATTCGGTAAGCGTACGATATTTACGTGTCAAGTTTCAAGCTTATTCACATTAGGCCTACTTATTCATACTTAAGTTGTTAATCATTGATATGATTTTGTGATGTATTTATGGCTATTTGAGTTAACTTCACATTCACAAATTACTTCCGAAGTGCTCTAAGAGTTTGTGAAAGTCCATATGGCCTGATATGATTAAATTAGAAATGTTGCTGGAATGATAATGAGTGCACGTTGATCAACATACGTGTATTAGGTTCGTGTATCGCCCGCACATGGAGGTTGACTAGACGTTCATTAAAAGTCTGTATCTGCATGACGAAGACGGGGAGAAATCGGTTATTGCATGAAAGAATGAAAATGGAAAGATATGTTTTTCTTTGTTTTGTTATAACAATTAAATACTATCTTGCTTCTGCCTAGAGATGGCGCTCCACCGTTTACTTCGTGAATGCCTCGCGATCCGACGTGTATGGCAGAAGCATGCCAACCGTACATAATCTTCTCTATCACCATAATGCTGTCCTATACCACTGATATGCATGTTACATTGGCAAAGAAGGTGTGGTGGTAGAGGGAGAGGGAGAGAGAGAGAGAGAGAGAGAGAGAGAGAGAGAGAGAGAGAGAGAGAGAGAGAGAGCGAAGTTAAACCATGAGTGAGCATTGAGCAAAAACATACATAGTGTATAATTTGAATAAAAATATAAACTATGTAAATGTATTAGGGAAACATATGGATTCATTAAAGAGGTAATTTCTAAACTGTGATTTAAACTCACCGTGTGTTCTTTCAGATAGGCCACATATATAATGTATATATATATATATGAGCGGTCTATACAAAGTGAGTCTAAAAATGATGGAGTTATCCTCCCAGCATATTTCGGTTTATTGATTTGGATGAAAATGGTACCGAAATGTGCTGGGATGATCACTCTACCAGGATGTAATAATGAACCCATGATTAAAATTAAAACGCGTCTACCTGGAAGCGAATTGCTATAGGAGACCCCCTCTAAAGGGAGATATCGATAATTCATTGGTGACCGTGAGTCTGACTGCTAGTTATGGAGAGCAAGGTTAATTGAACTGTGTTCAATCTTGGACTAGCTGGCATTATCTTTTTCTTCCTTATTTAGGTCTCATTCCGACCGGTTGTTATCTTTCACCTGTTTCTCGTACTTCCATTTCTCCTCCTCCTCCTACTTCCTCCTCCTCCTACTCCTCCTGCTCCTCTTCCTCCTCCTGCTCCTCCTGCTGCTCCTCCTCCTTCTCATCTTCCTCCTCCTCCTCCTCCTCCCCTCCTCCTCCTCTTCCACCCCATTGTCGATTCTCCTATGCATCCTCCTGCTTTCTTCTTTGTAGCTTGGAACATGACTACGAGTCGCTGTATCTGTAGACAATGATATAACCTACTCGACAAAATGACGTAGCACACTCTAATTTACGATTTATACAAAACGCATACACAAAATATAATGGGAAAAGATTTTGTTTAAGAAACTTGAAGGGACATCATAAAGGGATGATAAATGTGAAGAAGGTAAAGGGGATATCTATGAGATATAGTGTAAGACATGCACGACGAAAAGAGTAACGGAAAATGTGAACAACACAAAGGACACGAGTAGGTGTGAGCGGAAATGCCCGATCGGAGTCGATTGGTCCCGAATGATTCCGATGATGGACGAACAGCTGTCAGCCCACTTTCACATGTTTCTTTGAACTTTTGGAACTCTTTGAACGTATATATATATATATATATATATATATATATATATATATATATTTACACATATGTGTGTGTGTTAGCGTGTATATAAACGTATAAATAAACATGTGCATGACATTTGTATGTACATGTGTGTGCGTATGCTCAAGGAAAGGGGGGGGGGGGCACACTCTTTAAGTTGTCAGTCGCTCGTGGCTAGATTTCTTGGTCAATGTTTTCGTTGAAAACATCGCCAGGGCACGGACTTCCTCAGTACACCTGGTTCTCCATCTCACCTCTATCTCGCACGTACAGTGACGTCATCCGATCCCCGAGGCGGAAACGAAAACGCCCGAAGTAGCACGGAAATGTAACCCGAATCAAGGGTGCAAATCACACTCGCACAAACCGTCACCATGATGTTGTTGGGATAGCGCTATTTAGACAAGACTGACAAAGCTTAATTGGTTCTAATGGGTGGTGTGACTGACGGGTGTGTATGTCTGTGTGTGGCATAGCGCCACGATGTTCTGACAAATAACGCCTCGAAGCGCATCTACTGTTTTTCCTGCTAACATTATGATTTACAAACTAATTGGGGAATCAGTTCTGTCGAGTCTCACTTTCTACCTCGACCCCACCCTGTCCTTTCCCTTTCTTCATCCACCTCGGTGCCTCCCGGTAAGGATGGGCAAATGAGAGGGAGGGCCGGGGTGGGGGGGGGGGGGGGGGTAAAGGTTGGGTGGGGTGTAACATGGCGGCATCGGAACTTAGGAATTCTTTGGATTCAATAACCCCAAAAGCAAAACGCTCGTTTCCAAGACTGACTCTTTATTTCAATAGCTGACGCCCTCTTCCCTCTCCTGGTAAGGGTGGGCGCCACCGCCCCCCCCCCCCCCCTTGGAACAGCCCACCGCACCATGCTCTTGAGACCCTGTCTGGGTTTTCGGAAGAAAAGAAGGAGGCGGTTTTGACTCGTGACATTTAGTCATCTCCGACGCCTTCTTACAATGTTCTGGGTAAATCACATGACGGAGTTTTAGAAGTAGGGTAGCCTTTTGCATAAACTCATAAAATTTGATATTGATCAGCAGTATAACTTAGTGAGGCAACATTACATCGAGATTATTGACCTGCCAACCGAAAAGCATTCAACACTTTTTTTGTCATCGTGTGAGAATCATCGAATGGTTTAACTATAACAGATGTATCCATTTGAAACTTCACTTAGTCTACAAAACTCATGGTTAGACACAATAGCCCTTCTGTGAACTGTACCAATACAAGGACATACGTAGGTAGACCTTATATTCCACTGGTATCCAGTCAATATAATCGAGGCTATATATCACCACAGATATATCACTGAAACGTGCAAGAATCAGCTGATAATAATGATTAGAGTAGTTTCCCACGATATACGTGTGTATCCCATGCGACACTAAGGCATACCATGACGTTAGGATGCACAGTGTTTGCATTGGTGTCTAATGAGACGGAACAAAAACAGGAATCTATCTATTTATCTGGCGTGTCTTTTTCACTCGGATGGCATTAATATCGATAACCCATCGGTGCCTCGTTGAATAAGTTCTCTCTTCTGAATTGCGATGTTACCCAAACCAAGCAGCTGTGTTTTTGAGACCGCATCCGTGTTTGTCATTATTTCATCCCCTTCCCTGAACCATGCCCGAACCTCCCATCTCACTCACCCGCCCCGGCCCGCCTAGTCCCGGCGTGTTAGTGTCCTCACATGCACCTTCACGCAAGACTTGCCGCATTATGTGCTGGAAGTTCGCACGCAGCATTTTAGCACACATTCATAAGTCTCAAAAATTGATGTGTAGATTATGAAAAGACCAGCTGCCGCCTCCTTTCTTTCTCTCTGTTTTTTCCTCCTTTCGGGAAAATTTCCCACGACTTGCTCCCACAGTACGAGCCCAATTAATGATTAATTAATCTTACTTTATATTCATGATATTTATGAGATGCTGCATAGCTGCTTTATTAAGCAGGTGTGCAATAAAAACGAGATATCAACATGGATGTAGCACCCATAGTATTAGCATCATTAACTCTTTGTGTGCTACACGTGAATTCATCTTTTCTGGCAGTCAAAGGGTTACAAGGATTGGATATGAGAAGTGAAGATTAGATACATGTTTGCTAGTATATCTCATTCATGTCATTGACGTGATTGGTTGACAATCGACGTTCTATATAGCGCGGTGTCATCTTGAATGTTTGCGACGGGATGTTGGAGGTTTAGTAACCTTGTTCAGGGTATAGAGGTGGTGAGGTTAATGTATGGTTGTGTGTGGTATGGTGTAGATAAACTGTATATAGATGAAGATAATTAGATGGATGAATAGATACGTTGATAGATAGATAGATAGATAGATAGATAGATAGATGAATTGATAGAAAGGTCGATGGTTAGATAGATAGATAGATAGATAGATAGATAGATAGACAGATAGATAGCTATATTAATTGATAGATGGTTAGATATAAAGATAAATAGATAGATAGATAGATAGATAGATAGATAGATGGATATGTAGGTAGGTAGATAGATAGGTAGATAGAAAGATAGATAGATAGATAGATAGATAGATAGATAGATAGATAGATAGATGGATAGATAGATCGATAGAGATTGATAGATAAATAGGTCGGTAGATAGATGGATAGATAGATAGATAGATAGATAAATAGATGGATAGATAGATAGATAGATAGATAGATAGATAGTTAGATAGATAGATAGTTAGATAGATAGATAGATAGATAGATAGATGGATAGATGGATAGATTGGTGGATAGATGGATGAATTGGACGATGCAGCGCGGATATGAAGACAGACATAATTATGGCCAGGTGCCACGGACGTGTAATGTGTATGGAAAGGAGGACAAGGACGAAGTGAATCTTCAGCCAAACTCTCATTCAATCCCAGTACCAGTGCTAGGACTAACTTTCAGATACTCTGGCTCTTTTGTTTCGGTAGTGGTTGGCTTTGTCCAAACAGTCGCATAATTCTCATCTATTACACCGTACCATGAAACTTGTGCTAGGCATGGAGGCTTAATGGGTACTGTAAGGTATTCCGACACATGTCTCTTTCATTAAAGAAACAGTGGAATATTATCTATTCTTTTTCGTTTGTTATGGCATCACTGTCACCGCGAATCGGTGAATGGTATATTGGGTTGAAAATAGAAATAAAGTGCTATGTGCAATATATTTTAACTAATTAGGAATCGCATGCAAGTGGCGGGGTGGTGGTTGTAGTGGTGGTTGATGCCTCCTGATTCACTTATCTCTCTTTATCTTCTGGGCAATTACGCTTAGATACGCATGTGTAGGCTGGCTCCCAAATTTGAATTCTTTCCAACTATCATTTACATTGATCAGCTAGGTTCGGGTACGTGCGTGTGTGCTCCTAGCTAGCTGCCCCGATTCAGACACGAACGCCGGACATCCGTTGAAGGTGCATCCTAATTAGCCTCAAACATCGTGCGCGGGCGAATCAGCGAGACTACAGATCGCGCACGACCATTCTTTTGTCCGGAAAGAAAATCAACTTTTCTGAAACAAATCCAGCAATTCAATCAAGCCATTTAGCATATCATCGGGCGAGTTCAAGGACCTGATATTAAGGGGAGATTTCCTACGAGTTTCTTTTTAAGCCAACAATTCACATTGGCACATCATCCGTTAAATGTGTAGAACGAGGGATAATCCAATCAAGCACGCCCTCTGCGTCGGGTCTGCTTCTCATCAGCAGCCGAGCTTCTCTTGTCTCCTATTCTCCAAACCAGACCCATCGCGTTCAGATTGTTGATGTATTAAGGTATGAATGATGTCATCATTGAGCATTCACTGTATTCCAACAAACTACATGTATGTTAAATCAAAGATTTAGAAAGAGTTGTCTGATACAAATCTACAGCAGAAAATGTTCGGCTTTATGAAACTTATATTGGGTAAAATAACTGAAGAAGGTGTATGTGATATGAGCGAAGTCGTCCCTGAATTTATTCTGGGTTGACCAGAAAGAGTACTCGTTTAGTTCAACTCTCCAGCTATTTTATTGTGTCGGTACAATATAAATTACAAACAGAGACAGGCACTGGCAAGGACGGATTTAAACGGATGCTATAGGAACGGATATAGGAGTGAGAGAGATAGAGATAGGGGGGGGGGAGGAAGAGAGAGAAGGGGAAGATAGAAGGGGAGAGAAGGGGCAGAGAGAGAGAGAGAGTGAAGGGGGAGAAGGGGAAGAAGAAAGAGAGAGAGAGAGAAGGAGAGAGAGAGAGAGAGAGAGAGAGAGGGAGAGAGAGAGAGAGAGAGAGAGAGAGAAGGGGGGGGGGAGTGAGAGATTAAAGTTGATATTCATTGATTTTAAATACGGTTGAATTTGATATCATTGTAAAGTTTATGACTTGATGATCATTATAACGCTAATCCCAAATTTTAAAACAAACCAGGAGCGCAGAAATATCCAAACAAAAACTACTCAAATCCCCTCTCGAAATCTGCCCAATTTACGTCCCGTAAAATAGGCCACTATGCATGACGTAACTGAATGTCCATGATTTCATTTGACAATCGGTCACGTGCAGCTTTCGTGTACATACCGAACAGCAAATTACGTTTCGCGAACTGAACTATTTTTTAGACTTCAACAATGGATGAGTTGGACCTCGATTTAGATTTTCAAATCGACAATTTTGAAGAAGAACTTGAAGACAAGAGTATTAGCTCTAGTAGTGGACCAGATAGTTAAATCGATGAAGGTGAAGTGGGAGATTTTGATGATGAATCAAACGCTCCTCAGGCTCAAGCTGCGAGTACGAATGGTGTTGTTACGGACGCTGTAGATATTGCTTACCGGCATGAACCAGAACCTGAACTTCAAGAAGATGTCGATCTCGATCTACAAATGGAAAACTACGGGGATACTAGGCTAAGGGGCAACCAGGATCATGCCAGGCTTGATCCAAACAGCACCGAAAATTGGTATGTAGTTGAAATGATTTAGACTAGAGGGTATTTATTTTTTCCAAAACTTAGTGCGCGAGTTTGCAATAACCGTGGGCCCGATCCGTGCAGTAGCTCAGCGTAGCCGTAGCACTAGCAGTAGCGCTAAAGTCGAGCTAGCTACCGGTCGGCCGGGACGAAACAGACAAAAGAACAGAACTCGATTGTTCTGTCAACTATCCTGATGAAATTGTATAAGATTAAAACTACGATGCAGACATGTACATGTACATGTACTATGATACCGTTCATGTTGACAAACCAGTTTATATTTCGCGCAATAAGAGACCACAAGTATAGTACACAATGTACATACATGCAAAAGTTGTTGTCAGTCGAAGGTTGCGAGCAGAAATATCGAACGATGAGCAGAGTGTTGATGAAAGGAAAATGCGCAATACCCATACATGTGTACGTACGTGTGCGATCGCGAGCATGCATTGTAATCATGGAATGCGAATGCACCAGTAAGGCTATACCATACGATATGCAGTCGCGATATGCATGGGCTATAATGACGTACGCGCGCGTGCATAATCGTACTGCAGTATGTATGACGTTGAACGTCAACAAATCTTTCGAGAAAAATATAAATGGGTCTATAGAGTGTTTGATATCTAGATTATATTATCTCAAGTCTTCTATCAACATTATTTGAGATATCTGTAAGCCTTAATTGAAAGGTCGTTAGATGGCATAACCTCTACAAAACGTACAAGTGCAAGAAAACTAACTTTTCCGAACGACAGCTCGTATTAAATTCAGTAGACTCGACTTCGTATTTCAATGTAAAACCTCCCGATAAAGGTCAGACTATTTTCATTTTTCGTACTTTATTATTGCTGAGATTATTTTTCTTAGATTTGTGCAAGACTTGCTCAAATGCTACTAACAAGAAAAATCTAAAAGACAGTGAAATATAGCTTTAAATGGTATATTTAGTTAGGACGATATACTAGAGCTATACGTATAAAACACGTAATGTAGCGGCTGGAGATGGCTTACGTGCCCATTCACCTTACGTCACAAAAAATCGCTCTTTTCGCGGACGGCAAACGGCAGGGTTCGTAGCATTATGAGATGCGTTATAAAAACTGTTTTTATTTCTTTTGTGTTATTTTGTAAGCGAAATAATGAATAAATTTGACTTCTACACACTTTCAGCTTTCCATTGATATATGGATCGCTATATTTTTGGATTTTCTATGAATATCAACTTTAAAGGGGGAGCGGCAGAGTAAGAGGCAGAGACAGACAGACAAACATAAAAAGAGAGATGTATTATGAAATGGAAAGGATAGTAGAGTGGGGAGAGGTATTGAAAACAGTCCTGTTTAAATTAAAAACGGATACAGACAGGCTTTAAATCTCAATGATGTCATCGCGATGACAACCATTGCAAGATAAATCTGGACTGCGTCGACTCTCTCCAGCCGATGCCCATTACACTGTATTATCATGATTAAAGGGTTCAATCTGTGCTATTCTAAATGGAGTGCTTAATGTGTCTGGAAGGTAATTACGCGGCACATTATGCGTATGATCCCTATGGGAGGAACATTATGCAGGATTACATTATTTACACTATCGCTGTTGATGAATGACACATTGATCAGTGAATAGTTAAACGTTGGCAGATATCTTTGCTATGTATGGCTTATACTGCCAAGAAAACGTCCAATGTATAATGAAGGGATCGAGTCTCTGGTTTCGTCCGCTCATCCGAAACAGACCCTCAGCGCATATCAGGTAGCGGATACACGAAGACTAAACGCTGTCTGGTCTTTATTTAGCAGTGCCAACATGATTTAAGCTGCAGGCCACATCTTGATTGAAAGTTTCCGATTAATTGTAAAACACAATCGAAATTTCTCTGCTCTTTTCCCTCTTCATGTCAGTTTTTGTTTCCACGTAACTCGTTTTGAATGGCATGCTTGAGTTAGTCAGTCCTGGGAATCAGCTGCGATGCTTCGAAGCTGACGGATAGCACGCAGATAGAGGTATCAAACAAGAGGGTATTCCACTGTTCAACCTATTAATATTATTAATACGTTACCATCTAATCTAATGATTTATGTTTCGCAAGTAATTAAAATCCCAATGCAGACAATCCTTATATAGGTAAATTAATACATGGATGTTGTATATCGCTATTACATCAAAGAGTGATGAACATGGTGATCGGGTATCTTGTAAATCTATATTCTTTCCTGTCGATTCCTCTCCCTTAGAGCTATGATGACAATGACATGATTTTGATTAGAATGGTGGTGGGTTCTGGCTTCACTCCCAGCTCCTCCAAGTTCCCCCTCCAATTCCATGAAGAGGCAGCTCGATGTTCCAAGACATAATGAGGCTCAATGATGCACGCCCCCGAGGCCCCCCCCCCCACCCCTCCACTGACACACATTTCGATTTAAGCATTAATTTTTCGCTCTCCGCTTCCTCAACGTTGCCCCCGTTCCACGACCCCCCCTTCTTCCCTCTCTCTTCTCCATCCCAACCACCCTTCCCTACCCTACCTATCGTTCTTCAGACCGTACGAAGAAATTCCTGTAGGCGACAGACGATTTAAAGGTCATGCGAGAACTCTTCTTTTAAATAACCTTCATTTCTTTTCTTCACTTCTTGCATTGCCGGGCATCAGAGCCAGATTGAAGAGTTCCTCCCCTAATTATTTCCGTAGTCTCACGAGACTTTGGGCGTGGTTACATGAGAATGTCTTTAAGTCTTTCTACCCCATTGAGGCACTTGCCTACCAGTAACATACCCAGACCTCGTAGAGAGGGTGAACCCACTTAGTACTATATAGGTGCATGGTATGGGCTTTCTCTGGCTTAGGAATGATGTATGCGTGGTACAGTCATAACTATGCAGATGCATGCATGTATTAAGTCTATATCACTGGTAAACGGTTGATTTCTTGTATATGTCGCTATGGAGTTGAGTTTAGAGAAACGCCAACAGTAAACGAATTAAATAATGTATTCAGGGGTGCAGGAAAGGGCTGCAGGATATTGATTAGCTCTTTCCCCCTACTATAATGACAGTACAATAGAGCGATACAACTTAAAACGTGGTAATTGCTTAAATAATTACATCAAACACTTCTAGGACTTTTCCTGAAACGAAAACAATTCGACATACACGCACATTATACATGTTATAAACACATTTCTTTTCTGCAACGATCTCTTTTCCAGATTCCATAAACAAATTCAATTTAAATGCTCTTTTTGAATGTGCTTATATAATGAAAGAAAGCAATCATGGAATATATTCATATTTAAGAAAAAATTGGGATAAATGACATTTTACACAATTGAACAGTCGTTTATCACCAGATAACATTTAATCATGCAATGTGATCAAATAATTATGGAATAATTTAAATAGCAATACACACATACACAAACACACACACACACACACACATACACACACACACACACACACACACACACACACACACACAAACACGATTGTCCTATTCGTTTCGTGCCCTGTAATATAATCACGGCTTTGCTTGCCGTTCACCTCCCTGTCAAAATAAATGTCTTTTTTCTAGCTAAATAATGTCTGCTGAATTTTTTTTTCGAGCTAAATAATGTCTGTTGAAATGTTTTCTCAGTAAAGCGGAATTTTACTTAAATCAACAAAACCACGAAAAGAGATGCTGCAAGAGGCTTGAAATGTTTCTGTTTCCTGTCAAAACCCGAGAAAATGTGCTTCAACATTGCATGGGGTCTTTAGAAAAAAGTTAAGCGCTCATTTCGCATGACCGAAAATGACGTCAGAATTCTAGCCGCTGCTACCAACAGTTTAATTCGATTTACATGTACACAGCGGCTTTGATATCAGACACCTTCGTCATAACCAGGAGTGATGTTGTGATTGTGTTTAAATGGAATTGTTTGGGAGGATAATAGGTGAACCTGCTGTGTTACCATGGGAACTGGATACATCGAGCGAGGGGTGCGGATGAAAGTGAAAGAAATCAGAGTGATAAAATATCGATGTCTAAGAAAAAATACATTCCACTGTTATGGGTAGCTTGGCAGGGTCAGCGCACTTCCATTATCAAGTTTGAAAGAATTAAGAAATATGCGCAGAGGAAAAATAACTACAAGGAGGAAAAATGAGGGAGAGGAGAAAGTGAAGAGGATTTGGAGAAAAATGAGTTGGACGAGACTTCTGCATTGCTATAATTATTTATAATTGTAGTCTTATTTTTATTGTTAGAATTAGGATTATGTTTATTATAAGTGTCATTAATATCGCCACTACTTTTGTTATCATAATAACTATTGGGGTATTACAATCCAAATGTTAATCATTTTATCGAGCACATTTTCATATCTAACGAAAATTCAAAGTTGAGCTATTGTATAAGTTGCAAAGACAAGTCTTGAAACATTTATGGTTCAGACAATTGACCGCATGGATCAATGCATAGATCATATGAATGGGCATTAGACTGCATAACTAGCTTGATAAAACGCATGAATGAAATGACGTATGAATGAATATCTCGGGGTGAGTATACTCGTAACTAAGTTTTAAGCAAACACAGCAAAAAGAAATCCTACGGTGCTTGCTCGGCTACCCCTAGCGTGTTAATCCATACCTTATCATGACCCCATGCGAGTCTGCAATTAATCCCGACGGTTGCGAATCGTGAAAAGCCATAATATCATAAGCACGGATGAAATGTAATTACCAGTTATGCAGTAGAACCACGCCGCGTGAGTGCGTGTCTGCATGAGGTCAACTAATTCTTAATAATTCTGAAAGATTTCTGGTATTTTTATTCATTGATGATTACGGGGAAAATTGGGAAGATCGTGGGTGGTTAAATCTACTTCGCTAATCACACCCGCCAAGCGGAACGGGTTGACTATGTTTGTTCAAAGAGGTATGTGCTTGAAAGAGCGGTAGAAACTTTCTTATAGTATTCTGATAACTGACTTTAAAGAGTCAAAACTCTCTTAGCTATGTCAGTTGGTATTCTATAAACTGACATACTCAAAATCTGTGCCAACAGACCAATCAGTGTTATGGATTGTAAGGGACTTAAAGGGAATATACTGTACTGGGAAGACAGTTCCCAGTACAGTGAGTATAATCCCTTTAAGTCGAAACTTAAGTAAAAACTTAAGTTCGTTGCCAGGATACCAGTCCAGGGGTGGCATATATTTTTTTGCTCCTTAATCGGAACTTTCTTCTGATATGAACACACGTCCTTGCATGGCTGCCATATATATATACTACGTTCTGTCGAGCGTTGGTGACTCCGTCATAAGGTCAACAAATTTGATTTAGATCAGAACGCACCGCTTAGATCCATCGGCATTCTAATGATCAAATTAGGCCGAGTTCACACTGATATGCCCCGCCCGCTTGAACAAAATTCGTTGAGATGGGGTATAAATAATAAAAAAAGTGTGAATATCACATCACTGCCTCAAAACAGAACTGGGTGATTATTTTGGACGACTGAATTTACGGAAGCCTAATCTAACCATACGATTTGTTCGTGAATGCAAATTACGTTTATCAGTGTATGGAATAACAGAGACAAAAATAAGTATAGAGAGTCTTTTGTGGAATCAGCGGACTTTTGTGGGTCGTCATAGATCGTTGTAGATCGTCGCAGATCGGTACCCATCTCATCTTGCTTGTCGTGTTGGGGATGGACATTGAGCGTCTGAACAGTTTAACATCAAACTCGGAGCATATTTGAATCGACTTTCTTTCTTGCTACCATCAGCGCCCCGTATCTCGCGTACTGTTAACGTCATGGTAACCATTTTACAAAATTCGTGAAATTCACAACATCATGTATGAAATTTCACAGTTATAGCCCCACGCACATATTCCGAGAAAGAGAAAAACTAACATTGTTTACGTTTAAACGTAGCGACCACATCCAACATTAACAGCGGCGCGGAGCTCGCGTTGCACACACTGCACACATTACCGCGGACAATCACTGACATTTGTGAGGACAGTTCGGAGCGGAGAGCCGTGGCTTCGGTCTCTAGTCTACAAGAACCGCGGAGGTTTTGGACGACCCGTCCAAAACCTACTAAAAATCTTATGATCACTATATAATTCCGCTGAGAGTCAGCTTCTATAGCTCTCATATTGTGAGGAAATTTCTAATACATCTTTTCTTCCAAATTCAGTCACATACTCACTAAATTCCTAAATTTCATTTTAGAGCTGCTGCGAAAGAGCTACCCTTTCTTTGATCTGGCATGAGCATGATGGAAGAGTGCTAATTGCACCCGCATACCCAGGTAATAGTGGTAATAGTTTGTCGAACACTCACACACAAATTCCTACATGACCCCTACTGGGGTAGCAATTAGACGCTAAGACTAAGACCTCGTCAAGAAATGTGTTTGGAGAATTTTAACCTCCAAACATTTGGTGCTTAGGGTTAGAGATGAGATTTTTTTAATCGTCGTCACACAATTTGCTGATACAGACACTGTGCACGACTTTCGCCCCCGTTCACTCTCTCAGCAAGAGTCTGAGAGGGAATTTAAGCGATTTAAAAAGTGAATTAGCCTCAAGACGTGTCGGTATGCATGTTCCTCGACATCTCTGTACGTGATGGACTAGCCTGCCTCCCAGTCTATTGGACAATTTTTAGTCAAACAACTCAATAAAAGGTCTGATTGCAGAAGACTGATCATTTCAATTTCTTCTCCAGTTCCCCACGTACTTAGAAAATAAAAGACTTGTACAGTGAATAGTCTTAGAATATTGGACTCTATTTTTCAGTTTTGATCAGAAATGTTCAACAGTCTGGAAGCCAGATTAGTGAAGGCGTGATATCACATGGCTGCATGTATAGCTCAATTCGACTTGGGACTTTCATTATGGCATGTGTGTTGTTTCAATAATTACATTAATCAATTACATTAAACTAGGAGTTTCACGTGGGAAAGAAAAGGCAAACTGTTTGTGCCGACTGGCCTACACGAAGTTCTGCTGCTGCGAGTGGGGATGAATACATGAATTCATGAACGATTAAACGACTGATTGGTGGAAAGAATAATTGTTTGGATAAAATCAAGGATTGATTAATAAATGGAAATGGGATGCATATATTACTCGTTCTTAACTTATGTTAGTTTCTTCAAGATGAATCGCTGTGTTGAAAAAAAAAAGTGTTTTCCCATAATAAGTATCACCAAGTGATGTAAGATTTGTAGAAATGTAGTTGTCTAGCGTCAACGTCACTTCTTATATGAGATGAAATAATGGATTGGTAATTACAAAATCAATAATCGTGCTTTCCTAAAAAAAATTTGATCCAATGTGCATGACATAATTTATATGGACTAAACATATGACAAATAAACGAAAAATCACTTTTCTTTCTCGGGATAGTATACTTCTATCATATCAGTGAATGACAATTGACGCCCCCCCCCCCCCTTCACTCCCTTACTTCCGCCCTAACTTTTCTTGAAATCGTGCGCGGGTTGAGCGTCTGTGAAATGACGTCATCGTCCAAAGAGGAAGTTTTCTTTCGGGTTTGTCGTTATGGATTTCTTCATATTTTGTTTTGGGAAAGTGCAAGAGCAAGAGAGGTGGAATGTGGCCCATGTGTGTATGATATCCGTCTTGGTTGTTTTCAGTTAGTGGTTTGGTCACTCATTCTAGAATGAAGATGCTTGTAAATGTCAAGTCTGTGGTGTATGGCTTTTCTTATTTAGTCCCCAATTCCTACAAATGTCACGTCAAATATAAATCAGCTGCTAGTGGATATGTCAAGTGAAATCATTATTAGCTGTGCTAGTTCTTTTTTCTTCTAGTTCTTTCTCATCTCCTTACTACTTCAGAGATTTTATGATGAAACTAGTCCAATTAATAATTATGTATTCTAAGTGTAATATGATAGTCACTATAGTACTATGTATTATTAGTATATTTTCTATAATTTTACATTCTGGTTCTTATTATCATTACCATTACCACATGCATCATTAGAAATGGTAGCAATAGTATGATTATTTTGATTTTTTGGGGAATATGCATGGAAAAATAATGCCTCTGCACACGAAATTCAATGCAAGTGAAGCCTTCAGCTGCAAAGAGTTCGGGCGTTACTGCCTTTACCTAGAGAGTGGTTACGTTAAATAGATTACAAGAGTAGTTATGTAAAGATATTTCATGATAAAATGATCAAGTCTTTTCTTGCAACAAAGATCCCCTGGCACCACTTCCATTAACCCCTGCTAGTTTTCTAGAAAAGGGTAAGATTGTTATCCACGACTGACATGATTAGCATAATGGATTGGTGATTTGCCAGGCGTGTGTGAAAGGTAATTTGAGGTTTCTTTCCGGGCAAAGACCCGCGATTACTCTCAGCCAATCAGAGCACGGGACAGAGTGACGCGACGGAAGCATCCATCAGACGCAGGCGATGATTGGCCCAGACGGGTGTCATTTCCGTACTCTACCGAACTTTCCCTGCGAGTTTTTTTTCCTTCTCGCTCCCTTCTCCCTCGCTCCTTTTCTTCGCACTATTATCATGTCAACCTGTGTTATGATATCGTCTGCTTCACCGTTTAAAGCGTGTTGCGATTCAAGCAAGCATGGGGAACCGTGAATCAGATCGTGTAGCGACGTGACTCTATGAAGCTGGATAAAAGATTGCCGTTGTTGATCTTAACGTTGAGGCCGTCGTTGATTGATAAAGTTCTACAGCCCGCCCTGATCGGACGGTGTTAATCAACCTCGAAGGGATCACGTCATTAGGTATTCTGGCTAGAGACCCGCCTGACATATTCAGAGATCGTCGCATCGATATATATAGCTGGAGCATGATCAGGTGAGGGGAAGAGAGAACAGTGTATTACATTGAGCCGAGAACAATCACCGCCATCATGGAGAAAGCGCGTTTGTTCTGCTGGGTGTTTCTCGCCCTCGTGAGCGGTAGGAGCATCCAGGGTCAGTACCAAGCATACACGGTGCAAGACATTGCAGATCTGCAGAACACGGTTCTGTACGAGATGTTCGATTATTTCTACTTCGCCCAAGAGCAGCAGCTGACGACCGTCTTCGAACGCCTGGCCGAGGCCGAGAACCGCCTGCAGCAGATCTTGGATGCCATGGGCATCAACACGGTCGAAGAGCCTGACGAGAACGACATCGTAAGACCAACACAGCCCCCCACGACGCTGCCTCCTCCAGTTAGACAGACCTATCCGCCATTCCTTCCTCCTGTACGACCACCAGTGCAGCCGGAACGACCACGGCCCAGGAAGCCCAAGAAGAATCCACGCCCAACACCACCGCCGACCACCACGCGACCGACTACGCAGCCTACCACGCAACCGACAACTATTCCGACTACGATCGCGACGACGACCCCCGCGCCGACGCCAGCGCCATTCGTGACGAACTGCGCGGAGGTGTTGAGGCAAGGCTTGTTTTCCGAGGACCAGGCTTTCTATTCCATCGACCCGCTCCGCAAATTCAAGCTCGTCACCGTGATGTGCGAGAAGGAGATCCAGCCGGACGGCTCGGTCAAGATGCTCACGGTGGTCGGACACTCAGCGATGCGGTCGAAAAAGGTGACTGGCTTCGAGAATCCGGGGGAATTCAGTCTCTCGCCCGAGTACAACGCCACGCTCAAGCAGCTGCGCGCCATCACTAAGGGGGCCAGCGCCTGTTCGCAGTTCATCGAATATCGTTGCCGAGGTGCCGTGCTGCTCTCTGCGGCACGGGAAGGGGGCACGTACGGCTACTGGCGCGACATCAATGGCGAGTCGGTCGAATCATGGGGTGGCGCGCCGACCAACAGTGGAATGTGTGCGTGTGGTGTAGAGGGGAACTGTGTGAACCCAGCCTTGGGATGCAATTGTGATGCGAATCCCAAGACCTTCATGACAGACTCGGGCTTCATCACCGACAAGGATAGATTACCCGTGCTCGACGTCCGACTCGGAGACACCGGGGGCAAGAAAGAGACGGGCTACATCAAGCTGGGACCACTCAAATGCGAATGACCATCGCCGGTTGGTGAGGGACGAACCGCGAAATATCAATAAACATGTATGATATGATAATAAAGTGGTGAGCTAGGACCAACTTCAAAGATCTATGGCAAGTGTAGCTACAACCGTCATCTCCATGGTAACCGGGAGGTGAAGATTATTACATCATCTTCTTTTCGAACTGACTGATGAAATTTGCGACCAGGACATCTCTGAGATATGATATTTTGTATTTAAAATGTTAGTATCTAACATTGTATTTTTTTTCCTGCTCCGTCGTTATACAATTGTTATTAGCGCGTATTCTCAATCTTCTAATCTCAAGTATAGATTGAAACTTAAGATTTGAGAAGTTAACTGGCATATACACGATATATATGGTATATAAACGCAAAATGATCAAGCGTCTGAAAACAAATAGCGTCGCGAAACATAATGATGTATATGAAAAAAAGTCTAATGGCAACAGGATTTTTCAAATTTGAAAAAAAGACGATATAAATGTCTGATACGCCCTTCAATGTTTCAATGGATGATCAGTATGATATAAACCCGATTTTGTTATCATAATCTTGTTTTCGTCTAAATGGGCGTTTACAACATCTGTATGCGTCATCAATAAACTTGTTGTATTTGTTTACTTCCAATCTAAGTTACAAGGATTCACGATTCCTGTCACACTCGAAATGCAATTTGAACAATCAGCATGAATACAATGATATTGATATCATCTTCACTTTAAAAAATATTTTCTTTTCTTTGTAAACGATTGTATGTAAATACAGTGTTTTGCAGCATCTGCAAGATATTAAAAGAATGCCGTATAATGTAAAGATGTTGTTTAGTGAAATCTGATTTGAACTGTTGTTAATGTTGTGAGAGGTGAATGCAATCTAGAATTAACTTACTGTGATTTTAATGTTTGACCCAAATTTGGATAGACGATATCATGTTCAAAAACAAAATTACTTCCTGCTCCTTATTTGCTTTCAACACTTGATTTAAAATTCCAGCCGGTAGTCAGTACTCCATGTATATGTTTTCGCACAACGAGAACAACCATGTAACAACGTGTCAGTATTATATACATATATTGCCTCTACGCAAAACATTCAATTCTTTGAATAAGCACGTGACAAATGTTCACTGAAATCAGACACCTTCTAAGAGCAGATCGAACTCGAAGTCGATTACGGTTAATTTGTGGTCGATTAAGCCGGGAGAGGATTTGGATTTGACGAGACATAAATTATGATAACCCGAGCAGGATTATTTGTGCGCTGATCCCCGACCCTTGATAAGCACGAGCTATGTCAGTATTTGTGCGTCCCACTGCGTGTTACGGATGTGGTCAGGTGCGTGTTGGATCAGAGGGGGGAAGCAGCGGAAAGAGTCCCGGATTGAAGAAGGGAGTTTAAAAGGCAGAGTGTCGGGATGGGAGAGAGAGAGAGAGAGAGAGAGAGAGAGAAAGAAGAAGAAGAAGAAGAAGAAGAAGAAGAAGAAGAAGAAGAAGAAGAAGAAGAAGAAGAAGAAGAAGAAGAAAAAGAAGAAGAAGTTGTGATTGAATGATGGAATGGATTGGGACGAAACAGAGAAAAGGAATGAAAGATAGAGGAAGAGAAGAATGAATATGTTATGAGCGAATGATGGGATGAAAAGAGGAAGAGGAGGGGAGGAAGAGGAGGATTTAGAGAAAGAGAAAGGTAGGGGGCAGGCGAAATGAGGGGGGGGGGGGGTGCAAGTTACGACATAAATAATCAAGAGGGAAGAATATGTTGCATGTCTCGGTGAAAAAATCCTACTCCTGCTCCTCCTGCTCCTCCGCCTGCTCCTCCGCCTCTTCCTCCTATTGCTCCTCCTGCTCCTCCTGCTCCTCCTCCTCCTCCTGCTCCTCCTCCGCCCCCTCCTCCTCCTCCTCCTCCTCCTCCTCCTCCTCCTCCTCCTCCTCCTCCACCTCCTCCTCCTCCACCTCCTCCTCCTCCTCCTCCTCCACCTCCTCCTCCTCCTCCTCCTCTTCCTCCTCCTCCTCCTCCTCCTCTTCCTCCTATTGCTCCTCCTGCTCCTCCTCCTCCTCCACCTCCTCCTCCTCCTCCTCCTCTTCCTCCTCCTCCTCCTCCTCCTCTTCCTCCTATTGCTCCTCCTGCTCCTCCTCCTCCTCCTGCTCCTCCTGCTCCCCCTCCTCCTCCTCCTCCTCCTCATTCTCCTCCTACTCCTCCTACTCCTCCCCCCGTTCGTCTTCTTATTCTACTTCTTCATCATTATGTTATTTTGTTATTCTTGTGTTTCTTCCTGTTGGTACTTTCATTCTTTCTTCATTATCATCTAGGTTTTTTTTCTTCTTGATTGGCTAGACAATCCAACACATTTGTTCTTTTCCATGATGTCATCGTACTCATCCTTTGCTCCTTTATCCCCATGGCAACTGGAATTCCATAAAAACTGTTGAAAAATGTTTTTCTTAACTTAATTAAGGAAGCATGAGGAGGGTGTCTGACCCCAAGGTGAGTCCCTTACCTTAGATACTTTACAAATGTAGTTACCATGGTTACCGTACCCATGGACCACACTGCCTGTTACTCTACCTGCTGCGAGAAGAGGTGAGAGGTACACGGTCAGGAACAAGGAGAAGATGATGAGAGTGGGAGAGAGAGAGAGAGAGAGAGAGAGAGAGAGAGAGAGAGAGAGAGAGAGAGAGAGAGGAGAGATAATGACAGAGAGAGAGAGAGAGAGAGAGAGGGGAAAGAGAGAGAAAGAGAGATAGAAAGAGAGAAAGAGAGAGAAAGAGAGATAGAAAGAGAGAAAGAGAGAGAGAGAGAGAGTTACGCAATCATATCAACATAAACATGTTTTCTTGATTCTTGGCATAAACGAGTTACAGGTGTGATACTTCAAAACGATTTGTTTGCATCGTAAAGCTGATTATGCTTGACGCTGCGAACATATTAAAACAGCAGCATCTGTTGATGCTTTATGTCGTAATATCCGAAGTAACGTCGTAAACATTTCCATGGCAACAATAAAAGCACAGAACGAGCACATTAATCACACGCTCCCAGCTCCAGACCGATCCCTGAACAGATCCTGGGACCGAGCTTGTTACCTATCATACCACACACGGGGACTAAGGCCACACACCTGTAAGAATTCCCCCATACGCTCACAATATTTTTATAGATTAACATTAAAAAAATGTGACAAATCGATATCAATAACGAGGCTATTCACATTTTTGTTACAGGTAGTTTATTTCTTTATCTTTGTCTCATGAAAATTTTAAGGGAAAATCTTTGGCGCGATATTATGTTCACAGCATAAAACTGAAACTACAAGCTAATTTGCTCAGTTTTTCATGAGTGAGTTACGTGCATGAATGTTTCTGATGTAACATTGGAAACCAAATAAGCAAGAAAACAGATGACGTCACGTCGGGTAGTCATCAACACGATTTGATTAAGAGATTCTTGGAATCAACCACGTACGACATTCTGTCTCCAGCGCCCCCTTGTAATACCGAGAAAATGAATTCGAGAAGGAAAGTACAAAAGCATGTTTTTTTTCCAAGTAACAACTCATGGTCGTCCGAGAGATCTGATTGCTTAACATCCTGTCTATTTGAGTAACTTCATTACCAAGATTACTTCTTCAACTAAAAAAAATTACTCGTGTCAGCCGCCTCCGAAGTTTGTAGCAGAAACTCGTAAGGGGGGGGGGGGGGGGGAGGGGAGGTGCCAGCGAGGTAGATTGGGAGTGATGAAGGAGGTCATACCAAATGTCTTATAGAATCTTGTAATCATGATAATAATGAGTTAAGTACTTTTTAACGTAACTATCACCACTCATTCCGTAATTTCAGGTAGAAGTGACAATTTGTCAAAGCCCATCTTTTTGATAACGGTAAAACTAGAGAATGAAAAGAGCGTGTGAAGCCTTTGTGTAATTGATCTTAATTGAATGTACGTTGAATAATAAGAACCGTGTTAACAACCTCATGAAGATATCGATAATGGTTGCTGATCGATGACTGCGTGCCAAACTCTCTGATGTCCTGCGTTATCGGTGCACGATGTAAATACGTGATACTTCATAGGTCGTTATCTAATGTGTTTTACGTTACCGTCTATAATGGTCTGTTGCCTTCACTCTCTCTGTTTCTTGCACGTTCACCTTACATCTCTACTCCTCACTCATTGTCTATCATTCCCCACCTCTCTCTTCACTCCCTCACTTCATTTCTCTCTCATCTTCTATGTATCTCTCTCTTTCTCATTTCACTGTAACTCTCACTTTCAATATTTACTACTTCTACTTCTGCTGCTATTACTGCTCCTACATTCTATCATGCCTCTGCAATTTGGCCGATTTGTGTTTAAACATTTCTAACCTTAGTCTGGTTTTCAGGCGGTTAGGCATTTCCAATCCAAACTAAAATATTCAATAAATTGGTCTGACTGCAGTAGACTTTCTCCTTCTCAATCAAACCGTGAAACGGGGGGGGGGGGGGGGGGGGGGGTGAAGAGTGAGTAGTCTTGTGATTACATGTATCAGACTCCATTTTGTTTTCTTTTTGAATTAGAAATGTTTACAAGCCTGGAAGCCAGGCTATGGCAACCTGTTCTGAACATCATGAGCACATTAACAGACTGCATAATGAAGACGCTGTCGCCGTGTGAAGGTCAGTCAGGCCTTTAAGTTGCCACAGAGGAAGGGGCGAGGAGGAGGAGGAGGAAGGGGTCAATTTAAGGAGTGAAAGACATGCAGGATTACCACATAACTACAGGTTAACAACCCCTCCCAGTCCCACAGATTCGGCCTAACCAGAACAGGGACGTGAGTCCCTGCCCTGAAGTTCCAGCCAGATTCTCGTCCAGGCATCCGCTCGTAATTTCTCCCACCGCCTCCCATGCCCACTGTTGCCCCCTGCCCCCCCCCCCCTGCCCCCTTCGAGCGAGACCTGCACCCCACCCTCATCCTTGCTCTATCACCGAGATGTCCCCACGACATCTTCCTGGTCACACCTCTCTTTCCCTTCACACTCCACGGTCTCTGCACACCTTTCTGTGTTTTTCTACCCATTGAGCTATAGACAGAAAGATGGATATAGCTTCATCGTCTACCCCGATTTACCTACTTCCACATGTTCCCTTCGTGTCTGTCACTCTACACCGAGACAAAATAATATGTTCTCTTTCCCTCTCTTGTATTTATAATTTACCCCATCACGTGGTATAAGAGCACTACGAAACAAACAAACAAAAAAACTGAAGTTGTATATTACCGCGACAACTTCCTCTCAGAGGAGGAATACCGTGGGATGGGAGGAGGGGATGAGGGGGGGGGGGGGGGGGGGGTGTCATGAGCAGCATCACAGTTACATTGGCTTCATGGGATAATCTTGGAAAAAGAAGGTGACGGTTTTCTTATAAACGCCTCAACCCTCCTCCAACCTCGTCATTAATGATGATCCTCCCTACCCACCTAGCTCGATGTCATGGTTATATCCGATATCCGCCTCTTGACTGCCGTCCTCGTCTCTCCAGAGCGTCTCCCCCCTCTCTCTCTGTCTCTGTCTCTCTCTCTCTCTCTCTCTCTCTCTCTCTCTCTCTCTCTCTCTCTCTCTCACTCACTCTTTCTCTCTCTCTCTCTCTCTCTCTCACTCTTTCTCTCTCTATCTCTCTCTCTCTCTCTTTCTCTCTCTCGCTCTATCTCTCTACATTTCTCGCCATGAACATTGCTACTCGTGGGTGCTACCAAGGATCATTGGCTCGCCTGACACGTGACGGACACGTCACTGTCACGTCAGTGAAACGTCACAGACGGGGTGACGAGAGGAACATCATGGGGGGGGGGGGCTGGGTGGTGAGGGCAGTGCGCTGAAACTGTGGTCAGAGCCATTTTTACACGGAGTTTGGAAAACTCGGTTTCAATAGGTAGCGACATGGTGCGTGTTGCTTTGTTGGGCAAACATATAACAAGAGACTATGCGATGTCGCTACCTATTGAAACCGAGTTGGCAAAACTATAGATTGCTCTGACTTTGGTGACGAAAAATAACTAAAAAGCAAGAACAGTGAATCGATATCATGGATATCGGAATAGTTTCGAGCCCAGACATCCACCCACACATAACTCATGCCGTACCACCCTCCCTAGGTTTCCTACGCTCTCTCCTACTGTCATGACATGAGTGTGTATCTTTACCCTTAATCCAAATGACAAGTATTGTGTAAAATCTGTGCACAAAAGAGTCGAAAAGAGTCGTAACATGATGACGTAAAACAAAGAACTGATTATCACATAATCAACTTTCAGTATGAACACTATGATTATGATGAGTGTTCGTCATCGATATTTCATAAATATGAAGGTGTTAAGGTATTGCTCTTATTATAAGTAAACATTTTCATCGTCGTAGTACATTATCATATCATGATCATGATCATCATCATCATCATCATCATTACTACATTGATATTAGCATTAGTGTTCCTGATGTTGTAGCTGAATTTACGTATCGTTGTTCTTGTTTTTTTGTGGAAATAAACTTAAAACTTGAATCTTGAACCTTGAATCACAATCACAATTATTGTCTTCGTCGTCTGCGTTGTCATAGTCGTCATTGTGGTCTCCTTCTTCTTTTTCGTTTTCATGATTAAACAATTTTTTTTAGAGAAATAGATGACTCGACAAAATCGGGTGACCTAGTACCTGTCCGACTATTCGAAGTTTTTCGGAAGCTTGCAGCTTAGCTAATAGTAACTAGATCCGCTCACAACTTTTAGCAAATGCGGTAATTCATATTTATGGTAATGACGGAGCGAGTGGAATGCCAAATATGTAAGGATTGACTGAGGGTGGGGTGGATATTAATGAGAGGTCAGGTGAGTAAGGATTCATTTCAGGCGGGATGGGGAGAAATAAAGGATTAGAGAGATTGGAGGGAAGTATCCAAAGAGTCATGCGAGTAGGTAAAGGTTTTGGGAGGAAATGGACATTATATCGAGGTGAGGGTTATGAGCGAGTAGGGTAAGGGACGGAGAGTTGGTGAAGGGTTTGGGAGTAACGAAACCTTTTGGCTTGGATGGTTGAGAGTGCATAGGAAAAAGGGGTGGATAGGAAGAAAGGGTGGGGCTGGTGGTGGTGCTGGAGGGTTGGGGGGGGGGGGGCGTGGAGAGTTGGGGAGCGGGATACAACATGCGAGGTAGGGGAGGGAGATGGGGGAAGAGTACATGTCACCGTGAGAGAAAGTGGCTTGGCAGTGATGACGACGACCGGAATAAAAACAGGAAGAAACGTGGGGATGGGAGATACCGGAGTATGACAGGAGTTAAACTAATGAGATGTAGGGAAGGGCCCGGCACGTCTGTGCTCCCAACGGGATGTCACGTGACATTTAACACGATGACGTTTGGCCTACTTCTGATTCGGAGAAAAAAATGCAAGGTTTCATCATCTTCCTGGAAGAACATGTTCAATGTTTACCAGATTTGTTTCTGAAATATAAACGGCCACCAGCCTGATTGACATTTGATATAATTTGTTAATCTGATGTCTTCTATCACAATTTCATCGAAATCATGAACTGTTAACGAAAGTGTGGATTTTTCGTATATGTGGGGAAAGAACATAAAATACATCGCAGTAAAAACATAATTGCAATATTATGTTAAATGTTTATTTTTTTTACCCTAAGAGATTAGATAGTCATACCACAATATCTCTAGAAACAAAGCTCCTTCCTTTACCAGGTCTATCTACTCATTTATGAGCTCTGTAAAATAATCAGATGAACTGACTCTCTCTCCTCTCCGTTCGTATTCTTTTCTTTTCTGTTCTGTAGAGTTATCCTCTCCTCTCATCTTGTTCTGACTCATCCCCTACTCTTCTATCTCCTTCTCTCCCCATTCCCTTCTCTCTCTCTATGTCGCTCAACATATACATATCATCGCAGTGACCCCGAAGTTGACGTTAATTCTTGATTGATGTTTGCGTCCTTTTTAAATTTCAAGCAATCAACTTATTTCACTTCGAGGAAAAAGTGATCGCAAGACAACATCTTTGTTGGCAGCTGAAACAGAATACTTGCACGTTTGTCTTCTCTTCATAAAGTTTTGAAAGATGCGAACCATGGGATTTAGAGGTCACGGAGAAGAGACGGATTCAAGGAGATAAACCAGTACTAAGTCCAATATTAGTAACAGATACCAGGGGACAAAATGATATCATTGCATTGTATCACATTGCCCTTTAGTGTACTTTGACAGTGTACACTATCTCTGCAATTGGGAGAAGTTAGGTCGTGTGGAAGCTGCCCTTGTTGACGTAGACGTATTATGACGTTGACGTAGAGAAATCACTTAGCGGTTGACACGATTACTCCACTGAACGCGCGCTCGTTTGTGCTTACTTTCCTCCAATCATACCAATAGTCGACTCATTTGCAGACGCCGTACTTAGGCTAATCATCGTTAGGAGAGTGAGAGGAAGAAATAATTGCTGGCGAATTTTAAGCAAAAACATAATGCTAAAGAATGCGGCCCGCGGTTTAAGTTGTAATAGTTGTCACTTACTCCCGGTGAGTGCTAACAATGTGATATAAGAGTAAAATAGGAGTTGGATCTGTGACTTGGGCCAATGTGGGTGGGAAAATCGTTTGTTCAGCAGTTTCTTTGTCTAACTCTGGCATCGGTCGTTATGAACCATGCGTATTTATATTTCTGTCTTTAGTTGTTTATTATTGTTTAAAGTGCGTCTGTCTGCCACTTCTACTGCTACAGCAAATAGGACTACATGTACTTATATTACAACTATTCTTACTACTACTACTACTACTACTACTACTCCTACTACTACTACTACTACTCCTCCCCCTACTACTACTACTACTACTACTACTACTACTACTACTACTACTACTACTACTACTACTACTATTACTACTTCTACTACTACTACTACTACTACTACTACTACTACTACTACTACTACTACAACTACTACTACTACTACTATTACTACTTCTACTACTACTACTACTACTACTACTACTACTACTACTACTACTACTACTACTACTACTACGACTACTACTACAGCTACTTCAACTACGTACAACCCCTTTCCCATGTTTTTAGGTCACAATGGCCTAGGTTCTAGTTTGTGGGGAGCATTGGCACAATTATGTGATCAGAGAGAAGGCAAGGAAGAGAGCTTAGTCTTTCCCCTCAGACACAGTTGTGTATATCCCACCCACCACGGCATTATGTCACATATATCGATAGTAGTGATGCTACGGGGACGCAGTAGACACAACACAGGTTAATAATACGAGGCATTATAAAGAATGGATACGAGATTAAGAAGGGTAAACACGACATTTCCCTTCTTCAGAAACGCCCAAACCGTTGCAGTCTGCTGTGCTTGTCATTCGGTATATTTCTATGTTTATTTTCGAAAAGAAAACATGAACAAAAATCCACCGAGTCGATGCCACCCTTGTTTTACTTTGATGACCCCGATCCTACACGCTGTGTGTATCCAGCACCCGCGCTGGCCATTAACACATTGATTGCTAGAAAACTCGCAGCTCGTGTCTTCAACCGCTCAACGCGCTAATCGTCCTCAAACTCCAGCAGAGATGTGAACTCAAGACATCTTTAAGACATTTCTTCTTGATAGAGTCTCGCCTTGGAATGCCAATCACAGCAACCAGGTAATTCAGCTTATTATCCCTGTGAAAATCTCGGCCATAATTAATTGGGAAATTTGCCAGGGTTGGCCGCCATCTAAAGTGGCAGCTCACGAATGGGGGAAAAACGAGGTACACTTCTTTCCACCAATCACATCACGCAGCTCATTTACATGGCGGATGTCTCAATCTATCCCACGTGCTGATTGGCGCAGACAGGCCACATTTCCGGCGCTCCGTCTAATTTTCGTCTTTCTGCTATAGCTCTTTTTCCTTTCTTCACTCGCAGCGAGACTCGCAGGCTGCGCATAGGCTGAATCTACATGTCGCTTTTTCGCATCGAGAACTCGTTTTTGCTTATTTAGGAAAAAAGAATATCATATTCACCGTGGACAGAGCGCTTTCATCGCTTGGAAAGGGATATGTATATTATGCACTGGCTGGAGGCCTACGTCAGAGTGGTTGAAAGAGTTGCGTGACTAACATCGACCCCTGTTTCGTGCTCCTTGTCATCGTCGTCTGCGTAGAGTGATCATGGCCGAGCAGCTGGCGGTGAGCGCGCTGCTGGTCGCGGTGGTGCTGGCGGGCAGCGTGAGTGGACAAACTTACACAGTGCAGGACATTGCGGACATGCAGAACCAGGTGGTCTACGAAATGTTCGACTATTTCCACTTTTCGCAGGAGAGGCAGCTCATGACGGCTTTTGAGAAGTTAAAGCAGGTGGAGGCGCGGTTGCTGCAGGCAGAGAGAGCTCTCGGGCTCGACGCGGGCGCTGCCCCGGCCGTGCCGGGCTTCGTACGACCCACATCGATCTACAGACCCAACCCGACGAGGAGACGGGAGTACCTACAGCGGAAACCGCCCCAAGCGTCGCGCGCCACTGCATTCCCGCGGAACATGCCCGTGGGACGAGTCACGCCAACCCCACCGCGGCCACCGACCTGGGCACCGCCTAATCGTCCGCAGACTGATGACGAGCCGCCTCAGCGACCTACGCGACCACCGTACGCCCGCACGTGCTCCGAGATCGACCGCATGGGGCTGTTATCGGAGAAAGAGCCGCTGTACTCCATTGACCCGCTGCACAGCGAGGAGCTACTCAACGTCGTATGCGAACGCGGGACTCGCCTGGACGGCACGCCCACCGTCTTCACCGTGGTCGGCCACTCCGCCATGCAGTCCACCGAGGTTAGTGGCTTCGAAGGCCCCGGCAACTTCAGCCTCAGCCCCAAGTACGAAGCGAGCCGCGCCCAGCTCAAGGCCCTGACGGCCGTCTCCCATTCCTGTGAGCAATTCATCGCCTACCGCTGCCAGGGTTCCGTGCTCATGGTCCGCTCCGACGATACCGGCACAACGTACGGCTGGTGGGAGACCATCGACGGTGACCGCGTCGAGAGCTGGGGCGGAGCCGCCACCAACAGCTCCATGTGCGCATGCGGCGTGCGGCGGACCTGCACGACCAGCCGACCCTGCAACTGCGACGCGAACCGGAAGTCCTCTGACGAAGGCTTTCTCACACAGAAGGATCTGCTTCCGGTCACCGATGTGCGTCTAGGGGACACGGGTGGGAAGCGAGAGGTCGGGTATATTCAGCTCGGGGCTCTCAAGTGCGAGGGGTAAAGAACCAAAAAATCGTCAAGACTTTATCGCTGATTGTCGCTGAATGATTTTATTATTAATTGTCGACGTCTGAATACCGAAGCATGATTCAAAATACGGTTTAAGTTGACTCCGGGCTAATTGGTGGAGCAGCCGTCGGTGAGCGCTTGATGTGTAAACAACTGATTTACTTACAAACCCTCCCTATTCTGGCACTAATCATGTTGATATTAATGAACAAACTAAAATGAACACGGCGTGTCCACTGTGCCTTACACTATGATCATTAACTGTAGGTTTGTAATTTATGATCTTTAATTCAGTCCATGTGTCAATACCGTCTGGCAAGTTGAATCACAAGACCTAGTTCTCATCAGAACGGTGATACATCTGGTAAAGTAAAGTTCATTTCCACCGCCATGCTTTTCAAATTGCGGTAAGTTTTACACGTCACGACACGTCATCTAAGCGTTGTTTGTTGTCAACAATCTCTCAACATCCTCGTCATCCCTTCAAAATGTCTCTGGCCTTGAGTAACTGTCTCGAACCAACTCCGCCGAGTGTCCCTGCTTCGCTTGAAGGCGGGAATGTACGGCGGGTTTGATTTTGTGCAATGTTTCGACAGCATTTCTCGTCTTCTCCTTTCCCTATAGTTACAATACAGAAGAGCAACGTCAAATATGTCTTACGAGATGAACAGGTTGAAGAGTGAAATATTCCTTAAAACTCTTAATTTGACAGCATGGCGCATTGTATTGATTCTGTATGTGACATATGTGTGCTAGGTTCACCAGAGATACACATAAATCCTATGGGGCAATATTTTAACTCGCACAGGAATAGTTTAGGTCGACGGAAAAGGTTTCAAGTAGTGTAAGATTCGATAAATAGTGGAACATAACAACATTCTCCATGTCATGATTGTCAATAGATTAAGATGACTAATTTCGTTGTCCTTGGTAATATCGCAAACTGAATATCAGTATTACTATGAATGTAAATTCCCAAGAAGTATCGATGCACAATTTTGATAATATATTTAGTTATTTTGAATATTTGAATGTCTCTAAAGAAAACAAAAGTTTTGAATTTTGTAGATAGAACTTGTGAAGGATGCCTTCTGAATCAGGTGTAGATACACGTGTTGTTGATAATCATATTTATAAAGATAAGTGTACTGTATTTGATTACGATTACTGCAATACGTACAGACAGCTTAGCGCCAACATCACGGACATAATTTACTATGAAACCAGCGTGCGCATGTTTTTTTAAATATTATTTTTAGTCGTAAAGTTTCATCTGTAGTATGTTCATTTTATTAAGATAACACCTCGGCCAACATCTTGTTGTCATAAGATCAATCATCTTAGTCATTTTTTTTTCAAGACTGTACGGGCGAGATCAACTAGTTCCCTTCGAAGAAAAAGATGGAACATATGATTGAAAAGTGTCTCATTAATCTGACAACTTCACAATATCCCTTCTACCTTCCTCTAATCACGTGTTTTTATCAGTCATGTATATGTGTGTGTTACGCGAGGAGTATACTTGATGTCCTCGTCAAAGTTCAATATTCCATACATATACAATCATTTGTAAACATTTTGGGATGGGTAATATTATATCTGCTTTCCGTGAATTTGAAATTCTTCTTTGATACTGAATAACGACAATCGAAGTTATAATTTGATAAAGCGAATATCATAACAGCGTATCTCCATGAAATCCTAATGTTAATGTTAATCCATTACCGAGCATATAACGAAAACTAGAACGGCTTTGCCGAGGGTAGGCGACACAGATGAGATACTTGTTCTGATCACTCTCGTTCGCTGCAAGGGCATTAATTAAATCTTATTACATTTATCGGATGCAGTGATTCACTTTCCGCGCTTTCTACGCGTAAGCCTCGCAAGAAGCCAGGTCAAATCCCAGATGGGTGCATGTGACCTGTCCGTGCCCCCGTCCCTGGATAGCAGACGGCAAGGGGAAGGAGACTGTACTCCTTTCTTTATCTTCATATTTAGTGCAAATATATCATTTTTCATCTTAAATTTTGCCCGGGCACCAGGTCAGTTAAATCGAAGCGTTGCGAAAAGAAACTAAATGGGGGAAAAAGCAGGCATCAAAGTGTCAAACTTTGAAATGAAGCCGAAATTGAACCTGACGTGAGCCGCCCTCTTAATCTGTGTCCATGTTTATCCCATCCACTAGCTCAATCTCGGGCTCTGTGCGGGAGTTTGCGAAGCATTTTGCAGTTACATTATCCGTTTAGGAGGGCAAAAGGTCAGGTATTATGTGAAACTTTGATTCGATTCGATTTGATACTTTGAAGTAATCCCTAAAACTGCAAAGCTGGGTAGGGCCACGAGTTGGGGGTGTGGGAAACAGTTGCTCTGTTCAGTCTGCTGGTGCGCAACTTGCCCACATGCGTTCCCTTCAAGGTAGAATTGAACTAAACGGAAATAAATGTGAGTAATTGGTGATAGAACAATGGTCACCTTGTATGAGTAATGGCCCTGTCGTGTCAAATAAGTAACATGAAAGCATTCCCAAGACGAGTTCCTGTGATTGTTTAATTCGTAGATGTGGATTAGATTGAGTAACATTGACATGTTTCAGGTTTATTTGATTGTAGATAGTTGTCTATGTTGTTGTTGTTGTCGATAGCTGTCTATCAGTTCTATTTGAATGTTCGTAAAGTGTAACTTATGAAGCAGATATGAAAAATGTGAACATTAAATGGTCTTCAAGACCACAAGTCCTAGAATGCAAACTGTTAATGTATCTGGGTTTTCACTTAAAAAGGACATGCCTGTTCATGCATGACTGATTGGATTAATGTAATTTTAACACGGAAGTGAGTCAATAAGTGAAGGAACAATCCTGCCAGATTATTTTGCTCACAACTTCTTTGATAAAAAGTCATGCTATTTCGCTTTAAAACAAAGGGGGGGGGGGGGGGAGTACTCTTTTGTGTGTGTTTAGTATTAAGTTAACCACTTGCTTTCATACGGTAGATTTCATAATGTAGTGAAGCAAGAGTGATATTTTGTCGACATTACTAAATATTTCTTTCCAGAAATAAGGACACCCAATTCCATCTTATCTTGACGCTTGTCATTTCTAGTCGTCTCTAAGGAGCAAGACCGCCCGTGTTCGTGACACAGTTTGTGACTAGGTTAAGGGGCAAACCGTTTAGGTTAAAGTCCACCAGAGAGATGGATGGTATCTCCCTGGTTACAGTCAAGTTTAATTGCTAAACGGGTCACTATGGTTACAGCTCTTCTTCTGACTGTCACGCAGATCATTATATCTTCATCTGTCGAGAGCTGGAATGTTATCAAATTACTCAGACAGTTAGACGCTTTTTGGCAGTGCTCGACAAACTGGAGGGGTAGGAGAGGGAAGGGGGCGGGGGGCGGGGATGATTTTTCCTTTTTTCATTATCCCCCGACTCCCACCCCAACCTCCACCCCTAGCCCAACCTCGTGTGATTCCCTGTCGTGCCTGCTGTGAGTGGCATGCGCAGTGCGTAAGTCTTGGATAACCGTCCCTGACATCACGGACATGTGTTTATCATAGATGAACACTAGTGTTGATTGCTGTTTTCTCAGTGGTAACCATAGTGATTTTATTTATCCATGTTCGTCCTTCCCAACCGTCTACTCTCTCTCACTCTCTCCTCGCCCATTTCTCTTTATCTATCCACCTTGATATTCTTTCGCTCTTTTCAACAACCTCCTTCCGTCTGTCCCATGTATTCCCTCAATCCCCACTCCTAGCCTGATTTCTAGACTGCTACACATTTCTAAACCAAACTGTTATATGATGTATAGTACTCATATATGACCAGTCACGTGACCATTCCCCAGATTGATCAGTCTATTCGGCCGAGAAGAAAACGAGTATGATTGGTATACTACAGCCACACCTGGCTATTGAAGAGTTTGGATTAGATATGCAGACTGTTAAGTCTGGAACCCCGGCGACACTCCCTCCTCCTCCTCCTCCTCCTCCTCCTCCTCCTCCTCCTCCTCCTCCTCCTCCTCATTCTCCTCCTTCTCCTCCTCTTGTCTCACCATAACCCTCCACACCTTCCCCACCTGCTTTCTATTCCCTCCCTTCCCTCTCATCTACCCACCCATCTCTCTTTCTCTTTCTCTCTCTCTCTCTCTCTCTCTGAAGAAATCGTTTCCTGTAAAACTTAATCACAAACATTACCTGAACCGACGATCTAAAAACTTCGTTGAACGTCACCTGTTGACAAGATGAATCGATGGTAGACAGACATGTCATAAAAACAACACTATCATCACCGAATCATACGACCCTCATATCACATTTCACACATGTGGAAATGCTGAGGCACCGACATTTCTGTTCCAGCAAAAACAAACATTCTGCGCATGCTGGAGAAAACCTGCCAAATCACTACAAAGTTTCTCCCTCGAGAGGGCACACTCTGCAATGTGGATCAGATCTGTCAGATGTCGATTGTGGATATCAAGAATGATGATGATGCATTTGATAGCGATATCATAACCTCGCTTCATACACATTAGGCCAGAATACGGTCAGGCTAAGTGTGATTCGATGTGATGATAGAAATGGTGATAACAATGATATTATATGGATGATGCTAATGGTGATGATGCTGAGGATGCTGAGGCGATACATTGTCAAAGCACAAGCCATACCTAATCATATGTTTTTGTTTCAAACTGTTAACAAAAACAGAAGGAATCTTTGAAACAATATTCAAAGTTCTGTTTCTACTCCATAGAGTATAGATAGAGATTATATAAATGAACCTTAAAAAACGATGCGAAAAACGAACTCCTTAAACACTTTCTTCCTAATCGTAATTACAAATGACACTGACAAGTGATGAAACGGCGTATAATTCAAATAAAAAACAAGATTTATTTCAGGTCATAATTGTCCTGATCAATCCACCTTGAGACATGATTGCGTGTTCTGTTTCTGCTCCAGATGGCCCGTACCTAAAGACCAAGGACGGCAGAAATAACGCGCGCTTTCCGCCTCTACAAATTGATTGTCATTTCTCTCTAATCTCGACCAAAGAGCAGGGCTTGTGTGTCAGAAGGGAAGCGGAAATTTGGAAAAATCAGGGAGATATTGCCTCAAAGAACCGTCAATTTTGTGTTTAATTTCTTTTTGAATTTCAGAGTCTATGCCTCCGAGCCTTGCTCGCCCAGCGGGCGAAAGAAATGGGACGGATGGCGGCAGAAAAAAAGTAGTCTGCACAAATTACCTAAGACGGCAACAAATATTTCAAAATCATCATAACAAAATCCAGTTCAACTAATTATTAATTGGAGGGGAGATTTCGTGTGACCATGAGTTAGATATTGAGAGAGAGAGAGACAGACAGGGGAAGAATGAATAATAGATAGGGAGAGAGAGACAGGGAGACAGAGAGACAGACGGAGAGAGAGAGACAGAGACAGAGAGAGTGGGAGTAAGAGAGAGAAAGAGAAAGAGAGAGAGAGAGAGAGAGAGAGAGAGAGAGAGAGAGAGAGAGAGAGAAGGGGAGGGGGAATTCTTACCCACACACCATAACCGAGTTATTTTAGCATCGTATAGTTTGATTAGTTCGTCATTGGCTATTTCATTTTCAAATGATATTGTTAGTACAATAAACAAAGTATTTGGTTTCTATCACAATTGTCACAATCAAGATAAACCTGACATTAAATTCAGCGATGTTACGACGTATGTGACACGACTATGTATGCAACTTGTATCATTAAAACATGCATTTGGTATGTTCTTGTGTTACTCTTTGTACAATGGGCGCACGACATATTTGTTATCTTCTATTCGAGTGGAAAAACTTGTTTTTGCTTCATTCGACTATACGCATTTCCGTTCAAAGAGGGCAGTGTTGAGGAATGAACTTCCGACAACCAGTGGAACACTTCGTAAAGACGGGTAGGGTCATCCGGGCACGGATGGGTCTGTTTCCATGCTCCACCCTCCTCCTCCTTCTTCTTCTCCTCCTCCTTTTCCTCCTGTCCTTCTTGTTCTTGATTTCCTTTCAGCTTCTCGTATATCCCCCACCCTTCCTGCTTCTCTTTCCCCATGTCTATATCTATATATCTATCTATCTATCTATCTATCTATCTATCTATCTATCTATCTATCTATCTATCTATCTATCTGTCTATCTATCTACCTATCTATCAATATATCTACATATCCATCTATTTACCTATCTATCCTTTACATCTCTCTCTCTCTCTCTTTCTCTCTCTCTATATATACATATCTCTATATATCTATGTATCTACCTATGTATCTATGTATCTATCTGCCTATCTACCTTTTTATTCCCTGCCCAATACGGCCATCCCCTGGCATCACGCCTGATGTTCGCAATATGCAGGTGACGTGTCACGGAATTCCTGAGCGCGTCCCGTATCAGAGTTCCCCTTCTCCTTGACAACCTGTGAGTCATTATTGACTTAGCAACTTACCCCGACCTCAACGTGACCGATGTGTGACGGAAAAGATGAACCGAACATCACACCACCCCTCTTATTCTGAAGATTATCCCCCTCCCCTCCCTACACCCATTACCTGAAACCATGCCCCGTGCTCCCTAACAATCATTTCAGTCTAATCAAGGCCGCATTTGTTGGGGGTAGGGGAAAGTGTAGGGGGTAGGGGTGGGGTAAGGAAAAACAATTATTTCACTTGTCAGAAATGAAAAAAATGGTGGAGCTGGTTTGACCCAAAGCTCACAAACAATCAAGCAACCATTGTAAGCAACGCTGACTATTACCATACTTAAATTCTGAGAGTAACAAACATGTAATACCACGAAAACAGCCCTTTTTCTTTGTCCAGCTGTGGAATGACAGGGAATTCTAATCAACCCTTTCTCTACCACAGAGTGACTGTTATACTGCTCAATCAGCCATACACAACCATCTCATGCCCTCCCATGGATATGATGGGACAGTGCAGAAGGCAGTATGGAAGGAACTAAGATGTGTTTTTGAAGATTAATTTTTTTTTTCAAATTTTAAGAGAAGCCCCGTCGTGCTGGATCCCGTTTCAAGGTCAGCAGGCAGCACCTTGAACTTTCACAAATCTGATTTAGATCCAGAAAACCCAATTACTAGATTTCAGGTAACTCGAAGCTTGTAATAACTTAGGTCAAACTATTTCATATCCTATACCCCCCCCCCCAAAAAAAAAAAAAAAAGAATCAGTTTCGCATTGCTCACTGAACTCGCATGGGAAGCGCTGATCTAAAGGAATATGACCCGCTTAAACAACGCCTTTCTGATTTTACATTGAAATGAAATATCTAAACAATATCAAAGTCATGTTTAAAGTGCCTAACAAAGTATGTTCATCATTTGCTTTGGAGGCATGATATGAAATATTAGCATGGAACGTTGTCGATAAGAAGATAATTTATATATTACAATGAGAAAAACGAGCATGGAGAGAGAGAGGAAGAGAGGCAGAGAGAGAGAGAGAGAGAGAGAGAGAGAGAGTGAGGGGGGGGGGGGAGATAAAGAAACATGAAGAAAGGTGATGAGGGAGAGAAAATAAAAAAAAAACAGAGCTAGGGGTTGGGGTTGTGGTGCTTGGATATGGAAAAGGTCTAAGCTGTCCAAACTGCCTCTTTCGCGTCCTATTTCGCTAAAGGTGAGTAGACGTACGCGTGACTAACAAATCTATGTGCCATAAGAACAAAAACATTTCTGATAACAAGTGACAACCAATAGGCTACACTAACGGACACGGTCTGCGCCTTTCGCGCCCTCGAAGCGATCGATTACAACTATCGTTCGCATTCTCGTGGCATCGTTTACCTGCACGGCCCGGGAGAGACTTAATTGAGTTGAGTAAAGAGGTTATGAGTTAATTGGCTGGCCGGGGAGGTGTGGGAGGGACATTCGAGCCAGCGACACTTCTCCATTCCTGTTGTTATATCCATGGGAACTCACTCTGAGAGATTGAGAAGGAATGCGTCTTGGGGTATAGTCTTACGAAGATACATTCTACTCCCCCCCCTCTCTCTCTCTGCCATGTCCCTTGTTCGTTTCACGCACCGCAATGAACAATTACTACACTAGACGTGCCTTCTCGTTCGATGTCAGAGATTTGTTATCGTTGTAAGGCTACTTCACTTAGGGATAGTATTGTGTAATGTATTTCTGGTATTTTTACACGTTTGATATAGAAATATGAACAAATCGAATTAAACAGAATTGGGAATGATATCACGCAATTGGTAATAATGAAAACAGAGAAATGGAAATCAGATATGACATTAAATCTGTGCAGTGCAATGATCAACAATTTGAGCTGACAATGAACCCAAACAAAACTGCATTCGCACTTATGTAAAACTTCAGTTACACGACAATGATCATTCGATACACATAATTCTAAACTTAATTCTACACTGAAGCGACTACATATCGAAATATTGAAATTTGACAGAAATAAGCAATCAAAATGCTGCCAACTCTGTCCGTCCTGTTTTGCAACTCGAGACAAATTAGAGCCATCTATAAACAGAGTTAGACCAGCTTGGTTTCAATAGGTCACAACATGGTGCGTGTTGCTTTGTTGGGCAAGCATATAACATAATAATATGCGCCATGTTGTTCGCTATCAAAACCGAGTTGGCCACGCTGTGTGCACAGATGACAGACAGCGTGCTGCTGCCCACTACGGTGATCAAGTTACAGGCTAATCCCTGCGCGCCCACTCAAAAGTCGTCACTTTCCAATCACAGCCGTCGTCTGACCAGTGTGTGTGTCGGATTCGTCTACAGTTACAACTAATCCCGAATGCTACAGTTACACCAGTATTATCATTCTAATAATAGCGTGAAAAGGGGTGCATTGTATGCCTCGACATTGCTTTGTTCCCCCTAGTACCCATGTCTACATCTGCATGGTCAAAAGCATGACTTTTGTGCGATTTACGACATTCCATCGCAGGCTAGAAAACGGATTACAAGCGAGTTTGGGCTCGGTCCTAGGAAAGATTTGCGGGTTCGATTTCACTTTTGATTTGAATGTCAATCAAAGACGGTGGAATCGTCAAGAATCAACCGGAATTGAATGTTTCAATTAAATTTCCTTCGCTTGATCTAAAAACGAAGCCGGAAAATAAAGCAAGTATGGTATTGGGCGTGTGATTGAGTGTACATTGAAAGACCATTTTCCATTAACCCGAGAGTAGCATTCCCTAACTTTTAGTGCATGTAAAGAGCTGATTTCACCTGTCATCTCCACTGCGCGTGCGCATAACATCAATTACATTGATTCTGTTTATGGCGCGATGCAACAGTATAAAGATGACAACCGAAGTATCAGTCGTGGCTCTCAATGCCGGACCAATAAACATCCAATTATTAGTCCTGAAATAACGCGAGGGCTGCTCTACCGAATATTAATCCACATACTAGCTCTCCCCAGGGACATTTCTGATTCGATGTGATATGGCTTGTAGTGCAGTGCTAGACCCTGGATCACAACGAGCTATAAGTGAGCGGACTACCATTCGATCGATCGTAAAACCAATCTATTGATCATACGATTCATATCAATCGAATATCCAAATCACAAAGAAGGTGCAATAAAGAAAAATCATAACTAGAGTAATATGACGTTGTTTGAGTGCGGCCTGCGCTTCACTACCCTAAAATTACACAAAGACAGGCCTCCTTTAACTACTTCTATGCCAGACAGTCTCCCTCCATAGGTATTGTATATAAGGCTGTTTTCAGAATCTTTCAAGAACGTATAGAGACATGAGGTTTGGGCTGGCGTGTTTATGATGATGGGTGAATAAGATCAACAGTGGCGAGTGTGACGATCACAGCTGGGCTCCAATTTGAAGCAATACTTTCCCGATTGGTTGTTCGGAGTAAAGCCGTCTGTAGCATGTTACACTTAGAAAGCAAGTGGAAGGGCGGGAGTTAGAAGGCATAGTGGCGTGGAGTGGGTTGTGGTTGGAGAGAGAAACGAGTGGTATAAAGAGATACAGATAGAGAGGAGAGGAGAAAGATAGAGAGAGAGAGAAAGAGAGAGAGAGAGGATAGATAGATAGATAGACGGGAAAAGAGATAAACAGAGATACAGAGAGGGAAATAGATAAATAGAGAGAGAGAGAGAGAGAGAGAGAGAGAGAGAGAGAGAGAGAGAGAGAGAAGGGGGGGGGGGGTCGAGAATCATATCAAGGAAAGAACATTGCATTCGGCAACCTAAGCAATAATAAAACCTTTGTCCAAAGAGTCAGAGGACTCACGGTGGACCAAAAATGTGAAGAATAGCTTGCCATTGTATAGGTGTATCAGAAGTTTATTTCTAATGACGTCATGGAGGGGCGAAGTAAAGAGGATGCTATCATGGGTGAAAGAAACCCCTAAAACACAGTCCAATCAGACACCATTATATGCATTGATAATTCAATATAAAGGAATGCAAAGAAGACCGCATAAGATCCTGAGATGATCTAAGAAACACCAAAACAAAAAGTGTAATGAGTAAAGACCAACTCTGTCTGGACGCTTGTTCATGTAGCCACTGCGTATGTGGAACGGGAGCTTAAGAGCATACATGATAGTGTTAACCCGCTCAGTACCGTCTACGGATAGTCCCATGTCAATAACACCGTGTATCGCATATGGGACTAAAAGAGTTAGCTCTACTATTTACATTCGTTATGTTAGGTTGGACGATTTGTATTATAATCATCCGATCAATGATGACTATGTTCTTTCCCCCCCAAAAAAAGAAAAGGACATCTCCACTCATCACCCCGTCGGTAAAGCCGCTCACAGACAGATTTCACCTCGTTTTGCATTGCGTAGTTCAGAAGTTATCCTAATCAAATTTGATAACCTCTGTATGAGGTACAGCGCCGACAGCTACATGGCTAATGCATAGAGTCACAGTCTGGTAGTCTGGCTTTCAGGCTGTTCAGTATTTATCTTTCAAACTTAAGAAATAGATTCTAGTTCTCATAAGACTAGACACATTTTAATTATCCTTTTTATTCTGTCCGTCCCGCGAGCCGAAGAAGGAATTGAGAATGATTAGTCTACTGCAGCCAGACCCACTTATGGAATATCATAGTTTGGATTAAAAATGCCCAACCTCCTGTAAGCGAGGCTACCATGCTTAGTTTTTCACACCTTTTCGAAGAAGAAGGGAAAAAACGAAACTTGCCGAGACGATCGTAGCATTGACGTGTTGCATGATTGAATGTCTTCGGTCGAACATTACTAGCCCTGTCATACCTCATAAAGTTACATTTCGGGAGAAAAAGTGTGTTTTTAATGGAAATTGTATTCCTTATCTTTTCCCTTCCCCTGCTAAATTGAGCAATTTGTCATCGAAATTGGATGATTTTCACCTTAGTCATTGGCGGTAGGAGGGGGAGACATGTGATCCGTGCTGTTGATGTTGTTGTTGCTTTGTTAAAACCTTGTTTTCTTGGTATGCCGGTGGGGATGTGATATGGCCCAGCAATCGACCGTAAGTTCAAGTGAATGTCGCGCGGAATAACATTGTAATTGAACAATTTGTCACCGCATAATGAAACATTTCTGATGAGACGGGAAAGGAATTGTCCCCCAAAAAGAAAAAAAATGCACCGACGTCTTGGATTGCATGCGCTAACATCAAGAATATTAACAAGTCTAAAAATTAAGTTTAACCCTCATACATTCCGGTATTTCTTTTATTCCTGTATAGTCATGATATTTTCTGCAGTTGTTGGTGGTCAGATTATTGTTTCCAAGCCTCGAGTAGAGACGACATTAAGATGACGTGATGTATATTTCAAACTGCCCCCGTCAAAGATGAAACTATTACATTTATTTTGTACGTGTTGATATGTTGTAAAGGGGCATCGCTTGCTTTGATGTGGTTGCTACTTTTTTTTTCAAACTCACATCCTCTCACTTGATAGAGGCTGATAAAAATGGTGGGTCATGTTTTTCTTGTTCTCTGGATCGCTAACTCATTTACGTTCGATCATGGCAAAAATATGATAGGATGCGGGCAGAAGAAAATGGTTATTGCCTTTCAGCAATTTGTAATTACAAAGGGGAGCTCTGCTTTGAATGTGACACACACACATCCAACAAGCAACGAAAGATGTTTATTCATGCCAGTCTTTCTTCGGAAACTGTTGACATTTCAATATTATATGATTCCAAATGACCTACATGCACATGATTCTAGAACAAGGATGTGCATGATGTGCGGATCACAACTAAACTACTACTCAAACCATGCTAAAGTCTGCCCCGGGCGTGAAGGGTGAAATTGGCCAATTTGTCAAGATATTGACTTTCGATCCGCGATAACCCGGGCTATGTTCTCGAGATGTAGTTAGCGACTAACATCGAATAGAATGTTGTTGTTGCTGTTGTTGATTGGCCTGTCATCACATATTCATTATTGGCACATGACATGACTCAGCGCAGAGGAAAGCAGGCACGTTCACCACATTCGTTACACAGATATAGAAGATATTATCGTAATCATGATAATGGGGTTTATCATCATGGTTGTATTGTTCTTCCAATTAGTTTTTCTTCCTCGTTGCAAAGAGCCCAAAGAGCATCCCTACCACCTCCCCTCCCCCCACCCAACCCCACCCCAATGACAACGCGCCCCTGTTTGGGAGACCCCTGAATGAGCAGGTTATATTTCTCAGCCCTTCTTTATTATCAAAGAATTAAAATTAGCCCCATTTCACCCCCTTTGTCATGATTGTATGCAGCATATGGCGGGCTAAACTGCTGCCCTTGATTGGATGTGTGTGTCTGAGTTATATGAACAAATTGCATCAATGACGCAATGGACTTTAAGTGATTGTGAATTTTAACAGTTAACCCATTGGTATTTTTTTAATGAACGAAGCTAATGAAAAGGGGAAAAGAAAAAAAAGGATGTACGCCACTTTTATCCAAAGTTAATTCTGTGCATGCCACTAATGTGCCTTTTCAGAAGAAATACACAAACATTCCATAGAGTAGTAGTTTATCTGGCACGCAAAGGGTTAAGTCGATCAAACCGAATGAATAAGAATTGAACTACGATACTATACAAATAAAATGAAATGAAACAAGGGAATTCAATCAATCCACCAAACTGTTAGCTTCCGGGAGACAGGAAGCAGGGGGGGGGGGGGGAGGGGTCGGAGGATTCAGCCAAGCGATTATGGGTAGTGGTTTACGAAGTCATGGAAGAAGTTTTAGTAGTTTTTATAGTCATGTCGGACTACAAACATGACAAAAATTACGTTGGTCTGCTTTCAATCAATTATTTTTATATCCTGGATTAGTTTGTAACATTTATTTTTTAAATCTCAGTACCGTAGTGGGAGTTAGCCATCGGTGTCTATTGTTGATGCCGGTTCTTGATCGTCTGGCTGAGTCTGGCTTGTCCTTATTCTTGTTTGACGTGCCATCAGCACAGTATCCATGGTATCCTGACATGTTTGTCTGAATCCCTGGAAGAACCAGAGGCGCGCAGCGGCCTTGCGTCGAGTGCGGACATTGTGCAGATACGGGTCTAGTCCTAGTTCTTAACTTGTCAGGATTGAATCATTATTATTTATGAGGCTAGCTTTCAGAGTCTATGGACATTTTGAGAATACAAACACCAAGTTTTGCAAAGATCATCATTTTCTATTTCTATTTTCTATATCTATGATAATGCTTGACTGGTGGCTAGTGGCGGTTATAATCAGTGGTAGAAATGAAGGTGTACATGACGATGATGACGACGATGATTTTGAAGATGAATATGACTACTACCACATGAATATAACGATGATTACGTTGATGATAATTTGAGCATTTCGGCGGATCATGCAATATTGCGAGAAGAATCTTAGATACAGTTCCGATTGACATGCCACGTTCAAAATGTTAGGTATATGTTATCATGGGCATGATGGGTATGGTGTATTGTACCGTAAATTACGTCTCCTGACCACACTAGCAATGTAATGATTGTCATAACGTGATATGCCTCACGTTTCATCCAGTTTAACACAACATACACACATGAGACACATTTTAAACTTGACATTTCCCTCTTCAACGTTCAGTGTTTTCTTTCATAATTAGTCAAAGCTGCAACACGACCCAGTGGTTATACTTTTGTCTGTTTATTTTCACTCGCGGCAGTTTTGTTTTGGGGAGAGATTTCGATATCGGCAACGTTGGTCGATGTCATTGTCCTGCGAAGCTGCGAGGGGACGAAACGCCCCGCGTGGATCCGACCCCGCCCTTGCCCCTACCGAACCCCTACCGAACCCCTACCACTGCCTACCGAACCCCTACCGAACCCCCATCGACCCCCAACTTCTCGGATCGCAGCCGACCCCCTGCCCCTGCTACCACCTCATCCCGCAATCTCTCGTCTCGCACCGAACTTATCTTGTCCTTTTCTTCATTCATGCTCGGCCACCTAGGAAAGAGTTTTTAAGACAAAGAGAACGAAGTAAAGATGGCAGTGTAGCAATGCACAGCACATGGTATGTCGGTGCCTGTTTAGTGAAAATACGATATCATAAAGCGCGTAGAGATGATGCTGTCTCATATTAGACGTATACGGTAAAACCTGCTTTAGCGGCCACCTGTACAGAGAGACAATTTGCTCTTAAAGACCACATTTTGTGTTTCTCTGAAAAATGTCCGTCATTGTAACCTGTATCAAAGTAACATGTACATAAAGACCAACTGTCACAAAGACTAACATGTACAATCATCGGATGACCGGGGTAATAATAATATCGTATAAAGCGCTAAGCGATGATAGTGTTTCATTGTGGGCGCTGCGTAAAAACTGCGTATCATTATGATGATAAAGAGCACAATCATATCTCGTCTCCCTTAAGCAGACTTTAAGTGCAGGTTTCACTGTTTCTGAATACAGACTAGTATCATTTATTATCATTATGATCGTGATGATACAAACCATGTATGCCAAGCCACTTGACTGCGGCGGGATTTATGATGATGGACGGAGAGGGGAAGTATGTCTGTAGCTCAAACATGTCGGGCAAACAGAGTTTACGCAGGGACAGCTGTCAAATGAAACACATCGCAGCCAGATATCGGGTCTGGAGCTAGGGCGGGATGGGGTGCTCAATAGATGGTGGAGGCAGGGGTGGGGAGAAAAGAGGGGGGCGTGACACTGGAGGAGAGGATTCTTTTTTATTTAATTTGTTGGTTAAAGGGAATATACTATACTGGGTGATTGTGAGCAATCTTCTTACCAATCGTCTTAAATTCATGTATTCATTGTTCATTTTTGAAACTTGGTGAAAGTTATTTGCCCTCAAATGATCCATATTTGGAGTAATAAGTAATGAGATCACAAATCCTCAAAATGTTCGGCCCGAACAATATTTGAGGATTTGTGAATCAGTATTTTAATCAGTAATTATTAAAAATGTGGATCATTTGAGGGCAAATAACTTTAAGCAAGTGTCTAAAATGGACAATGAATACATGAATTTAATACCATTGGTAAGAAGCTTGCTCACAATCACCCTTTTGAAGACTTTTTGTCTTCCAAGTACAGTATATTGCCTTTGACCCTCAATGTTGGGGACGAAATACTGCTGTATGTGATGCGTGTATATTACATGTGCACTAATGCTTCGATATTTCGCTTTAAGAGTTGAAGTATTAATAAAGCAGGACTGGGCGTATTATGATACGAGATGCAGTCTTGTGTTTTGCTAAGATTACTGGCATACATCATTATACGTGTAGTACTGAAGCGTACATTCACCTTTGCACATACTGAATAATGATGGGAATGTTCTTTCTCACCGAGATAAAAAGCATTGGTAACCATGGAGGTAGGGTTGCAGTTTTCCCCCTCCTCCTCTTTCTCTGCATCTTTTTTTTTTTTTTTTTTTTTTACATCACTTCGTGTGTGATCTATACGGCTGTTGTCTTTGTGTATATCAATATTTTAACAGCTATATTTTCATTCATTTTGCATCTCTAGTTTCATCAGGAGAGTAAAACTTGTTCCATTTTTTAGAGTTGAACATGTTGAAGGAGGCAAGCACTGACGACGAAGTAAAATCACCGCCAACTGTTGCGCTAATGCCATATCTCATCAGCAGTATGACCGTCTGAAGTGTGCGTCAGTTTGATCGATGATGTAATCAGGATAATGAGGTTGATGACATCATAATAACAAATACTGATCGTAACTTAACCCTGCGTACGGATCCGAGTTCATTAACCGCACAACCAAACCTCGGCAGTGACCGTCCCATTCTCCGAAGCGGTCCATCTCGCCCCCGGTCCGCCGTACCCGACCCGAGAGGGGAATGAGCTAAGAGGGTCCACGACATAATCTGGACATGTTTGATGAGGCATGACTGTATGTTGACACGACACTGACCGTTCTTAGAACCAAGCTGAAGCAAACACAGCGGAAATAAAGTTTTAATCGAGACCGTTTTTTAATAGTTTAATTCGAGCAAACACGTGTCGCTTGGGTTTCTTTTTGTAACCGAAAGTCGATGATATATATATTTTTTACTGTTTCCATCAATGCGATACGTAGTGTCCACTACGTGAGTCGTGCAGGCGACGCATGGAGTGCGATAAAAAACTGTGTTTGCGCTTCGTGTTCTGGAAGAAATATCGCAGACATGGTGAGGGAGGAACGGGAGGGAGAAGTGACAGGGATCATTAGAAAGAGAGAGAGAGGGAGAGAGAGAGAGAGAGAGAGAGAGAGAGTAAGAGAGAGAGAGAGAGAGATAAAGAGATGTGTGTGTGTGTTGGGGGGGGGGGGGAGGGGTAATGATGAACAAATGAGAGAAGTAAAAAGCTATAACGATCAGAAGTGAGAGAGAGGAGAGAGGAAAATTAGAGTGATCTAAAGGGATGGAGGAATGAGAGAAAGAGAAAGATAGTGAGATAAGAAAAGATGAACGAAAAGGAAAGAGGAAAAAAGAGAAAAATGGATGGAGAGAACACACACACACACACACACACACACACACACACACACACACACACACACACACTCTCTCTCACACACGTACACAGACAGAGAGAGACAGAGACACAAAGAAAGAGAGAGAGAAACAAAGAGAGAGACAGAGAGGGATAGAGAGAGACAGAGAGAGAGGGTCAGTGAGAGATGGAGAGACAGACAGACAGAGAGAGAGAGAGAGAGAGAGAGAGAGAGAGAGAGAGAGAGAGAGAGAGATGGGCGATGGGATGGGGGCCGAGGGGGTGGGGTGTGTTTGTGTGTGTGGGGGGGGGGGGGGGGGCTAGAATGAATGAAAGGGGGTCTCTTGTAATCACTCCATCTTCTAGTCACCGTAACGACTCCATGAAGTATAAGTGGGTGACCTTTTTGAAAGGCCTAATCGACTGAGAATGACCAGAGCAAACAGGCATTCTCCCTGTGTAAACTGGTTTATGAATGACTGGCAGGACGTTAGTCCGACGTGTCTATATATAAGTGGGACTGTACCTGTAACCCTATGCCACAATTAAAGTTAGCAACCTGCAGCTAAGCTTGGCCGTGTTTTACAGGGTGGTAACTTCACCGTGTAAAAATGAGTGACATAGCGACTGAAGGTCGTGCATTGATATCGACACTTAATTCATCTATCCTGCGTAAAAACAGAGAGGTCCCCTCTCTTGTATGAACATGCAAAACGTAGAATGGCCTTACGCCGGTTCCCCTGTGTGTCTTTCGTTTAGGTCTAATGGTTACGAAGAACGTTGTAGAATTGAATTGAATTGAATTGAAGTTATTCTTCATATAAGAACAAGCATACACGACAGAATGCATTGTAAGAATATGAATATAGATAGGAACAAAAGCGTAATAAATACAGATCAATTCACACAGAAGGATACACAAAGGTACATAAAGGTGGATGTGGTTATCTAGAAGGTAGAAGTAACTTATCGAGAGATGATCCTGGAAATATAAACATGGCAAGTCAACTCGCAGTCATGTAAAATGAAATAGAAATAAATCATGTTTATTCCAATCAGATTCATGTATGAGTCAGTCACCCACATTCACAATGGTACTGCAGATGTTTCCTAAATCCTTGAGGGGAGAAAGAAAACTTATGCAATATCGTAACATCCAACAAATTGGGCGCTACGTTTACGTCTTTTTCTTCATGTTTTGTTCGCAGTTTTCTATGCAGGCGATGCACCACAGCCTTCATCAGTGTATCCAAACGGTTTGAGACGGTTCGTGACGGTGCGAGACGGTTTCAGGCGGTTCCAGGTGGTTCAAGACGGTTCGAGACAGTTCGGTTCTCCTCGACAACCAGTGAGTCATTGCTCCTCTTCTCCCTCTGGGCTTCTTGCATCCTCTCCTCTCATCAATGTTGTCATGGTATTCCTCTCATATCCCATCTATTCTTGTTCTGCTCGTTCATCATAGTCCTCCCTTCTTCTTCATTCCCCCCCCCCCCCCCCCCCCGCTCAGCCTCGTCTTCGTCTTCTGCCTCGTCCTCCCTTTCGTTCCTTCTTTTGGTTCCAATCCGATGCCATCCTGGCCGTGGCGAATGTGATTGTTTAAGCCCTCTCTTCGATCCCTGGTCGCAAGAAGAATGAAGTGTGTCTTTCAGCAGTTCATTACCAGGTGTGCTCGTGAATAAATTGGACCAGCTTCTTCTTTCACCTAACAGAGCGACTTGCATGAAACATGTTAGAGGGTAGGATTCAGGCAGGGGGAGGGGTGTAGAGAGATAAAGAAATAGGAATGAGAGAGAGAAGAGAGAGAGAGAGAGAGAGAGAGAGAGAGAGAGAGAGAGAGAGAGAGAGAGAGAAAGAGAGAGACAGAGAGAGAGAGACAGAGACAGAGACAGAGAGAGACAGAGACAGAGAAAGAGAGACAGAGAGAAAGACAGAGAGAGAGAGAGAGAGGGATAGACAGAGAGACAGAGGAAGAGAGACACAGAGACAGAGAGAGAGAGCGCGAGCGAGAGAAAGACATAGAGAGAGAGAGAGAGATAGAGAGAGACGGAGACGGAGACAGAAAGAGAAAGTGGGGGTGGGGGAGAGACAGAGAGATTGCATCAAACCTCGAGGGCATATTGCATGCAGTAAATGCAACGATACATCTTATGACGAAAGCAGCGTCATGGACCATGCATCACCTCCACCGCTCCCTCCCTGCTCCCCCCCCCCCCCCCCCCTCCTGGCACACCACTCTCCTCACTCTCCTCACTCTGTTCACCATGGTTACCCTCCGAATCATCCCGCGCTTGCAGAGGTTCAGTCCTGGTGGATTTGCCACACATCTCTTTTAATATCCCCCTTTTTTACCCGGTAGAAGCAATATTCGCATCCCCCTTATTCTCTCTTCTACCTCTACACAAATCCACTCATTATGGATGGAGATGTATTCATTCCAGCGCGCATCGCCTGCTATGCTACCTCTGGTTCTTATCTCATACCAGACTCAGAGTTCCGTGCATCTTGCTGCATGCTATCTCACTATTATCATGAGTACATATATTTTGCAAAGCGAGTTCGAAGATTGCTCTTCAAACATGTGCTGTATTTGTTGTATTGTGTACATTTTATTGAGTCACATTTTTTCGATTATATGACACGAGTATGTTGTATATTTCGGAGAAAATACGTCAGTATCATTGCTTTAATGAAAAGCGGAAATTTAAGAAACAATTTATTCGCATCACTCGATTAGTAAAGGTAAATGAGGTAACTATTATATTCTATATAGGATAGGTAAAGAGCGGGATTTGGACGCAGAACTTTTCAACAGGCAACAAGGACAATGATAAACATCAGACGTAGCTAAATTGCTAGTCATTTACAGTTTTATAAAAGACAGCGCCGTGATGGGCAAAAATTAGAAAACGGTATAAATATACAATATAAAAAAAATATGAAAACCATCAGTACATTATGGATTTTATCTTCATCACAAAAGAAAACATTAATGCCATATTTCAAGGCTAGCAAATTAAATATTGTATTCAAATCAGAGATCAGAGAGAGAGAGAGAGAGAGAGAGAGAGAGAGAGAGAGAGAAAAGCATGCACCACATGTTACAACTTAGACTTTGCTTATATCATTATGCCTCTTTGCGTCCAGACTGTGCCATCACGATCACACAGTGCTTGAATCAGCTCACCGTAGTCAGGTGATGGTCTGTATTATCACTAACGCTCAACACCAAGGCGAGCATGGCGAGAGCACACAATCCGCAGCGGAAAATCCGTCGCCTCGACTTGCAGTACCACAGTCATGACAGTACCAAGTGCATATCAGAATCAGATGGTAGTGCGAAGGCAATTTGAAAACTTATTTACTACAAGGTGTGGTGGGGAGATGGATGGGAGGGAGGTGCGAGGAGGTTGGGCGAATAAACATGATGAATGCACACATATCAATAATAATATCACTTAGTCACTGTCATTACTGCAAAACCACATTGTCATGACTACGTTCATGTGTACATACGGTTTGACACGTTTTGCCTAATATCCATATCACATAGTATTTATATTCATTGTGGAGCAATTCGTCAACTCTCGATGCTCATTTAATACAGATGTCCTAAGTTCTGTTCAATTCTTTCACCGCACATGTATATGCTTATTTCTTTTGACGAATGTGTTTCAGCTTGCATTTAATGCCTGGGCCACGTGACAGACTGACTTAAACTAGTTCAACATCTGATCCTCCATTTTTGGCCTTGACTTTTTGTTTTGTTATTTTTTAGAGCGTCCCACCCCTCCACTACCGCTAATGCTACAAAGGATAGGCCAGGCATTTCCAGTTAACACAATCTGCAGCTCAGCTATGCCCCCTCCCCCACTCGCCTTCGATCATGTAATCTCTCATCTCTCTCTCTCATCTCTCTCTCTCTCTCTCTCTCTCTCTCTCTCTCTCTCTCCCTCTCTCTTCCTCTCTCTCTCTATGATTATTTCTACCTCTATCCTCTGTCACTGTCTCCTATTACCTTTCCAATCCAACGGATGAGTGATTCAAGATGGAAACGCTGTTTTGAGTCAAGACTTCTTGTTTCTAGTTTAAGTTTCCAAGCTAGATCCTACGCTTCAAGCTTGAGATCGATCAATGTCCGGTCGTATTCCTGTTCTCATAATCAACTATTCAACACTTTCATCTAATTTCCTTTACGATTTTTGTTTCTTTCGCGTATATTTATTTGCTAAATTAGAACCATGCTTTCGCTTTGTATCCCATTCTAACACACGTATGTATCTCAATACCATTGTTTTTGTTTTCCTCTCGTTCTTATTGCGTTGCTTTGCCTTTTTTGAATTAACTACATGGTTTACTTTTTAATTACTCACTTGGATTAAATTCTGTCCATTTCTACCTTCATTCATAACATATGTTTATTCATTCAATCACTAAGCCAATCATTTATCAATTCATGAAATAATGCAGTATGCCATTCATTTGATTGCATATTTTGATGTTCTATCAAAATCGCCGACTAAGCTGTCGTTTTTACAGGCAACTGAATCTCAGTAGAATCGATAGTATTGTTACTCATGTCGTTTTAGACTTCCACGAGTCGTGTTTTTGTTTCTTCATAGGGCGCTGGCCGTATTTGTGGGTGGGCATGGTCGGGGAGATAGCTAGATCGCATCATGATCGCATTCATCTGTTCATGGCACTTCAACGATCAGAACTACATAGGCGTGTTTATGACTGGTAACTGAGCAGAGACGCGTTGCTCCCCACACCTGACACTCTTTTATGACAACATGGACACATCAGGTTAGCTCTCCGCGTGCCATAGTCGCACGTTCGCACCAGTTATAGACATGTAGTTCTGTAGAGCGGTTGTCTGTCTGGTATTCATGGGATTAAGCAGGCACCAACGGAAGCTTGGTATTGGTGTCGTGTATGAAGACCTAGTAACCCACGCCAGGATCACTGGTGTGCACACGATAGCTGGGAGTTATACTCTATAACTAGAAAGCACAGGTGTCTGCCATTAGATGAAATGGAATAACGACTTTGGGATTAATATAAGGCTTACATGTATACACCAGGTTAATATAATGTTATGTAGGCTAGTATAGCATTGTTGTACGTGTAATAGCATAAACAGAAGAGAATAAGACAATCAGCTTGGTCTGCTGGTCATGATCTATCTGACTTTTTTTGATAAACAGGCCAAAATAAGGTGATTTAAATACGTACTTCCTCATGTTCTTTTGTTCTTATTTTGCCTAAACAGTTTATATACACATGGTCTGACTATTCAACTTCGATATGTATGACCGTATACCTGCTTTACCGCGATATGAATGCATGGCGATTGTGTAACCTCCCCCCCCCCAAACTTCAGTTCATTGTTCCTACATTAAAGCCGGTGCAGAAAATATCCTTTTCCGAAATATTTCAATTTACTATTATACCTGCGAATGATTGGAATGAGTGTCCGATTGAAAATAGCCCCGAGTAGTTAACCCCATTGTAGGAGTTCATTAACACACGCGGCTGGGCTATGTACAAAAGTTTTAATAAGGTGGTTTGGGCGGACAATGCGCCCAAGAACCGCCGTGAGCGACAGACTCGCCGCACGCTGCCTGTAACTCTGACTCCACATTTCCCCCTTCTTCTCGTCTCTGTTTGCCAATTATTGACATAACACTAGCCCAGAATAGAGTTCTTCTAAGCCTCCCACCTCACAATATAATCATGATCATAGCATGTTTTGTAGGATTGTGCATGCACTTTAATCATGATTTTGGACCATGGTATCCGATATGCATCGTTGATTTATCTCAGCTCCGTGCTTCTTTAACCGTGCTTAAACAACCACATTATTTCTTAGCGCATCGACATGATTTTGGGACGACTTTAAAACAAAAGGGAATAAGGAAAAAAGGAACGAAAGTGATCGAAAATTAGACAGGGTGATAAACATAAGATGAGAAATCATGTAATAGAGGAAAGAGGAAAAAAGGGAAAGAAAAGAAAGAGAAGGAGAGGTTGAAGAAGAAAGAAAGAAAGCGAGTGAATTAGGAATTAAACAATTTCAGTAAACTGGAAAGGAAGAGAAATAGTGCTAGGGAGAGAGAGGGGGGGGGTAGAGAGAGAGAGAGGGGGGAGAGAGAGAGAGAGATAGGCGGAGAGAGAAAGAGAAAGAAAGAAAGAAAGAGAGAAAGAGAGAGAGAGAGAGAGAGAGAGAGAGAGAGAGAGAAAGAGAGAGATAGGTGTGTGTGTGTGTGTGGGAGGGGGGGGGGGCGCAATGAAGCAATAAAAGAGTTAAAACGAAGAGAAGACGATGCTAAAGAAGGAAGGAAATAAATAAATAAAGAGGGAATAAAAAGGGATCTCCGATCATGATTTTACCCCGAAGACATGCACCGTTCCTTTGTTTTGCGTCAATAGAAGTGAAAATACACAACAGTCGGAAATTATCGACCATTTTCCTTTTGCTCGATTTTGCCATGATCATGCAGATACGCCGTTGTGGAAATGTTTTGACACAAAGCGCATATTTATAACTGCGAGATGAATGCCCAATGTAAATTGAATAGAATGAACTAATGCTGACGGCTAACAATATTGCGCGAGACTTGACAGCGTTCTTCGATGCGATTAGAAATGCGATACCATTGAAGAGGGGGAAGCGAGAGAGATCTGAAATTAGTTCTTTCACCAGCAAAGTCCATGCCTTACCACGCTTAT